>JAOTAV010036919.1:0-18766 GCA_026546445.1 Cyclargus thomasi
TATATTGTGGTAAAGTTTCATTCAAATCCATTCAGTAGTTTTTACGTGAAAGAGTAACAAACATCCATACATCCATATATATTCTGTATTCCCCTTAAGGCTATATCGAGCAGAACGGAGTTTCAAACAAGTGTAAAATGAATGTGAAACATAATGTATCTTCTAAACTCTATGCCGAAAATCAAGCCCTAACGAAGTGATCGTAGGACTTGATTTTCGGCATAGACTAATTTGAAAGGAGAGTAACATTGGGTACTTTTGGTTTAAAAAAAAATCGTTTTTTTAAATCTAATTGTTACCAATTTCGAGTTCCATGCTAGCGAAGCCGCGGGCAAAAGCTAGTAGTTTCATCATGGAATAGTTTAGAATAAACGTCCATGGCCTAGTAAGATCTTTGGTTCGCATTCGAGAGGGTACAAGTTCTAACCCCGGTGCAGGCGTGTACCAATGAGACATTTTGCGATCTCAAGTAGATAATACGGACGCTCATTGTCGTGGGAGACCTATGATTCGGCACGAATGGACCGGCTCAACAGGGGGGATACCACGACCTCACAGAAAACTGGCATGAAACAATGTTGTGTTGTGTTTCGCTCAGTAATTGCCGAAGGGCCAACATCCATAAACAGCATTCCTATCTCTATTGTCGTTCCCTTTTCCCTTACAATAGGCTGGCAACGGGTCTGCAACTCTTCTGATATTACAAATGTCCATGGGCGACGGCAGACGCTTTCTATCAGGTGACCCGCCTGCTCGCTTGCCCCTATTTCTCATAAAAGTATGTTATTTACGTAATTACTTTTCCATAATCACTAAACGGATTTTGTTGGTAATACAGATAGGGCATTATCTGACTTAGTAGTAGGGGGGCCCAAGAGGTGAATTTTGGATTTACTCGAGCTTGACAGATTAAGCTAGTGTAGGCATTCTACATGTCTTAGATTGATGTTGTTCATAAAAAGCTATTTTTAAGTACCGAAATTTCATTGAAACGGTCAGCTTAAGAAAAGGGGGTGTTAAAAATACGCTAAAACACTTGCACATAAAAAACTGATATTTTTAATGTAAGTTGTAATGACATAGAAAAGTGTCATATTTTCGTAACCAAGCTTACCAAATATTTTATGTCACATTCAACTAAATTAAGGACTTGATGTCTAAAATTGTGTTGTAAATGTTCAATTAAAACATTTTTAAAGAACTTTTTTTATAAACTTAAAATCGCCGTATTTTCTTATTCCACCGCTATAGTAAAAAATGCCCTAATTATTTTCTTTCTTATTTTACCTCATATACAAAACTCACTAGGTCTCCACCACGCTAGTTATAACAGAAAGCTAGAAATAGCTCTCTCATCTCCCCGGTTATATATAATGGGATTTTTATGTCGATTAAATCCTCCCCTGGGAAAATTAGTCGTGAATCTCCTAATTCCACACGGGTAAAGCAGCGGGTAAACTTTTAATTAAGTCATTTGTAAAGCTCAAATGATTGAGCTTATGTTTATTTAGATGATAAAAGAAATCATCATTACGTTTGTAGTCTAACTCTCTAATACATAAAAATATTTAAGCAGTTTTTAACTAATCAAGATTCACAGTCCTCTTTTGGTATAAAGATAGGCATCCGTTAAAAAAGGATTTTTATCAATTTTGCCCTCAAAGGGATAAAAAAGTCGAGATTGTACTAAAATAATTCTCAAAGCGAGCGAAGCCAAAAGCTCATGATAATGTTTATGGCGTAAACTTTAGTGTTATCTAGTGGACCCGTCAAAGGTTGTCCTGCCGGGGTAGTTTGTAAATGTTAATCATTCTCAAGTCCCCTTGAAAAACATACAACTAAATATTTTAGCAAAATCTACCTAGAAGTATAGATAACAATAAATAATTTAAATTTATTGAATTTTAGTCTAGGTTACAAGCTCATGCACACAATAATTATTTATAAGTTATTAATGCATATAACAAGAATGTTATTTGAAAAACTTTCACTCGCATAATATTTCTAGAATCAATTTTGTGCGAAAGTCAGGATTGGACTATAAATATTTCAGGGTAATCGTGGTGGAATAAGGCCGCGATAGTGCCGAGTGAAAAGTGAATGGGTGATATCGGGGGGTTATAAAGACCCCCGCGTCAGCCGAGATTTAGAGACAAGGTTAACCATATTATTTATCATGTGCATAATAATATCACCATTAGACTATGTTTGTCGTATATCTAGAAGTATTTAACAATCAGTTGCTTAGTCAAAAAAAAAGTTTTTTGTAGATGAAAATTTTAAGTCCCCAGCTATTATCGTTGTTGGGCTACAGCCTGAACAGACAGACGGACAGAAAGACAGAATGGACAGACATCAAAGTATTAGTAATAGGGCCGTTTTGTCCTTTAGGTACGGATGCATTTTGCTTCGTTAGTTTAAAAGAAGCTTATTGTGAAGCTGTCATATTTCGACGTTAAATGAATAGATAAATACTAGCGGACCAAACCGACAGAAGTTGTCCTGTTAGAACGATAATTTATTATTATCGACCCAAGATTATTAATATATAGATTATATGTCATGTGCGTAATATTATCACGATTTAAGTTGTTTGGTAGGTTAAAAAATTATGCTAAGCGGCCATCACCGTTTCGTGTTCATGTGTCGTCGCTACGCGTCCATATATTACTGAAAACTGAAAAGACTGTGGCCGTGTTAAGGCGGCACGGGCGCGGGGCGACACGCGGTTACGGTACAATGTCGTGCCACATTAAAGCTTTCATTGTTGCTCAACAATTTTACCCGACACGGCGACCGTGCCGCGGCCGTGCGCATGTGAAACGGCACTAACACCCTGTAAATAAATCAGGTATACGATACCTGTGAACAACAGTAATCCCTAGCGAACTATAAGCTGTATTAGATGTATTTCGAAAGTAATAAAGGGAGCGAAACAGGCTTGTTTCTCTGATTTACGATCGTGTATAATGAACTTACCCCAAAATTACTGTTTATTATTCCCGGTGTGTTATAATTAAACTAGATGCCCGCAACTTCGTTGCGCCAAAATTCGTTTACCGTTAACCGTACATTTTTCGGTAAAAAAAAGTATCATGCGTCCTTCCCTGGGACTTAAAGTTTAAACATACCGAATTTCAGCAAACCGGTTCTGCGGTTTGGGCGTGAAGAGGAGAGACAGAAAGACAGTCACACTTTCGCATTTATAATATTAGTATGGATTAACTGTGGATTAGGACCAGACTGGGTTGTAAGCCCACGAAGTCGTTAGCTCGCGAAGAACTTATATCCCCCGGTACTCGAAAGTATCTCCATACCAAATTTCAGCAAAATCGGTTCAACGGTTCGAGCGCAAAAAGGTAACAGATAGACAGACAAGCAGATACACTTTCGTATTTATAATATTAGTATAGAGTTATCGATATGGAATAACTTTGGATCCATATCCATTCTTCTATACTACCAGACCCAGAATAGTCCATATTTTTTGGTACCATGTTTGAAAAATGGTGACCAATTCAGGCAAGCATGCTAGATCAAGCTAGAACTGGGAAGTGGAGCTATGGGAATGAGCGTGGTGGGCAAAGGAAAATCTTCCGACCGGGCGAGGTGGTATGTCCGGCCAGGCCGAAGCCCACGTGATACAAGTCAGCAGTCGCTTATATGCAAAACTTGCGCGTTGTAGTAAGGAAGTCAAAATAACCCTGTTCAACGCTTATTTTCAATCTTTCTACACGTGCAGCCTTTGGCCCGGATATACGAAGCGGGCATACAACGCGCTAAGCAGTATAATGACACGTTTAGGTTAGTGATGGGTCTGCCCAGGTTTTGCAGCGCACCTGGTATGTTTGCAGAAGCGCATGTTGATAATTTTTAAGCGATCATTAGAAAGCGATGCGCCTTATTAATAAATAGGGTACAGGCTAGCCCCAACACTATCCTAAGCGCGTTGGCATGCAGGTGGGACTCCCCACTACTGAGGCTCTGGATTACTTTACACCTCTAACGTTACTAACATACTTCTAGGATTTATCGTATTAATAACATATTCATAACTAATCACTTCCACTAACACCACTATCTTAGTCGAAGAAAAAATTTTTACAAATTTATTTATTGATATATGTAACTTTTTATGGATGTATGAATCCGAAATAAATGTTTATTATTATTATATACCGCCGAGCTTCGAAATGACTATGGTGCTTATCGTGGTTACCGCCACAGATATCTACTTGCAAGATAACCATCACAAAGAGACAAAAGCAAGGTGAAAGTAAACAACTCTTGCAGAAAGCATCGATGATGATGAAGGACTTAATCCATGCATTACTTTATCGGCAGGCTAACTTTTAAACTAATTCGGCAGTTTCTCTGTAAATGTATGCGGAGGGTCGACGAGCTGTATTTGCTTTGATTAACGAGGCCCACTCGCTTATCTCATCAACACAAACTTCAAATAACTTCATTCGGATACCAAAACACGAATACTTTAATTTGTGTTGTGTTCCGATTCGTGTCCAATCGAGAAGTCAATTCAAAGGGGTAATGATGTAATATTGTCGCGTAATATGAAAATTCCCCTAGGTTGAAGAAAATGCGACTAAAATGACGTCCTTTCCATTCCGAATGCATAACCCGACCACACGATGAAGGTCCGTCTCAAATTATGACAAAGTTTATGGCGTATTATGCCAGTCTTGTGTCAGACATGCCGCGTTCAGGCAACAAGTTTCATATGCCAACAACTTGAGGCTAACTACACTATATTATAACTGCATCTTGCACAAGTTTAGTCGAAACTAATTTGTAGGGGAAGAAGGCACTACCAATAGTTTAGGCACTGATAAACGTATAGATTGAGCGATGTTGGTGGAGCGATGAGGTGTCTCGTGCGTGTACCAACCTACTGAAACTAATGGGGGTTCTCCATGGCGGGAACAAACATCACGCAAAAGTGCACTTTGATGCAATCCTAATGCACCCTCAGTTCATGGCGGAAGATTGAAAATAGCTATACTCTATGGACACTATTTACAACATTATTATTTAAGATGCACTCTCAATTCAATCTTACACCATGAACTGAGTTTCGTTTTTGACAAACCCAAACCATTTACAACATTAATATCTAAAATGCACCTTCAGTTTCTGGGCGTAAGATTGAAAATGTATTGCATCATCACCTTTGCGTGATATTTGTTCCCGCCGCGTGGAACCCTCATAACTTAGCTCACACGGGCATCGCGAACCCTAAACACGGTCGCTAACCACGTCGATGTGTTTTTACGCTCATTGAATGAATTCACCAAGGTCACCTATACTGTAATAAGAAAAGTAACTTAAGTGCAAACTCTTTTGTATTAGATTTAAGTGACCTGTAAAGAAGAAGTAAATAAAATGTCTAAGGCCATACACCGAATCTGTTCGAGACTCTAACAAACGAATCGGGCTGCTACATCCTACTTTTAGAGCCGTAGTGACATGTCATAGTTAAAGTTTAAAGGCGGCAACTTTCGGTCAAAAGTCCAAATATTTAAATCTGCCGTTTGATAGACCCCTAACAGAAAACTGGCGTGAAACGGCGTTGTGCTGTGTTTCGATTAGTAAGTGAGTTTACCGGTGGGCCAACTTCCCTATTCTTCCCTATTCCCTCATAAAAACCAGCAACGCACTTGCAACTCTTCGGATGTCACGAGTGTCCATGGACAACGCAGTTGCTTTCCTTCAGGTAGCCCGTCTGCTCGCTTACCCCCTAAATATCATTTAAAAAAACCTATGCTGCAACATGACGCATCGGTACCATGCAATCTCAAAGGTCAATGCCATTTAATTGCATAATTTGTGCTTGAAAGCTGAAGCCGACATCAGAGTCGTGAAAGTGACATCATCACAACATTAATGCGGCAGTGACGTGGCAAGCGCCGTCCGAGTAAACAGGGCTTATCCACACATAGAGCCGTGCGCACAACTAAGTACTGTTACAGAATATGGTGTTAGAACAAGAATACTTTTAGTTTTGGAAAACCAAAATGTTTCCAATGTTCCAGAATATTCGTTTTTACGCGATTCACGAGCGGAAACCGGCGTCACAATATCTAGTCTGTAGATAAAACTATAGGACACTACCGAAATTCCTTTTCGCATATTAAGCAGAACACTAAATTGGCAATATCAATTGGCATTAAATTGCATACCTGTTTCTAACTGCGATCCTCCAAGTTTGTTATTGCGAAACATAACTCCGGACGTATCGCCTGTAGCTGACTTCAGAACTTTGAATGCGAGAACACAATTAGAACAGTTTACAATAGCCAATTAATAAACTATGAATTTGAAGAAATATTAGTAAAGTCACATCGGTAGAAGTAAAAATTAAAGACACGTATATATCACTTTAGAAAGAGAGACACTTTAAAGCGTCCGTAGGCTAGTGGGAAGTCAGAAGGATATCAGTTAAAACATGAGGTTTTTATGATATTTGAAAGGCGAGAAAGCAGACGAGCTACCTTCTGGAAAGCAACGGCCGTCGCCCATGTACACTCGTAACGTCCGCAAGTGCGTTGCCGGCCTCAATGAGGGAATAGGGAATGGGAATAGGGATAAGGGGTTAGGGAAGTTGGGCCGCCGGTAAACTCACTTACTGAATGAAACACAGTACAAACCCGTTTCCCGACAGTTTTCTGTGAGGCCGTGGTATCGCTCCGGTCGAGCCAGCCCATTCGTGCCGAAGCATGGCTCTCCCACGGTAAGGTTAACAAATTTATTGTAAAATATGAAAGTTCGAATGGGAATTTTACTATTTACATCGCAAAAGATGGTTCTAAGAATTGAGTTTTGGTTATTAGGTACGTACTTTGAAAATTCTACGAATTTAATTTTACGAACTCGATTCTGGATTACGGAATATTTTTATCGGAAGTTCACCTGTCAATTACGATTGCCAATCAAGCCGTTCGGAATTCCGAAACAAACTTCGAGTTATCATTAATTAACGTTGAAATCCGATATTTAAATTCAAACACGAAAATAAGTTTTGCTCGTAATAGCATTGATTACATCGAATTGCTGTTTTCCCACTCTTCCTATGTGGAATTAGGATAAAAAAAAATAAAGGTTTGTTCCAAACTGAATAATAAGTAACATATAATTTAAATCAGCCAATACCCTTTCTGCATTTCAAATATCAGAAACCGTTTAGAAATTTTGGAGCGATTGTATCGGACAAACATCCAAACGAACGTGCACTTTTTTATTTTATTTATTTATTCTTTATGCACATCGTTAACAAAGACAATTTAAACGTTAAAATAATGCATGCGCCTATTTATCTCTTTAACAGATCTCTTCCAGAAAACCAAAAAAAAAATGTGGATCTTTATTATTAAAGAAATGGGTAATGTACACAAAGACACAAAGAAGAGAAAAAAAAAAACAAAAGCATATCTAACAATATTAAACTACAAACTCTAATTATGGTATAAAGCTTCATTAAGACTACTGATAAGAAAACACTATAAATACAATACAATATACGAGTACATATCCATACCTACATAACTACATAAAGTATACAAATAAATATATTGTTAAGTACGACATGTATTCGTAAAATTAAAAAAAAGGTGAGTAAATTATAGTATGTAGCATTCTAAAATTATGTTAATTCGTTTTGATCAGTGATCATGAAGCGATAAAAAACGTGCTGATCAGGGATTCAGTTCAATAAAAACCAGGTAAAACGAAAGTTAAATATAAAACTAAGTTTTATACCACCCACATACTATCGGGTTTGAAAAAAAGGATTTCTAAAAGCTTTAGTTTTATCATAGACCAATTATTTTATAGACTTACAGATCCATACAAAATTTCGTATACGGGAAAACCTCTTAGGTCTAGATGGCGCTAGTCACGATGTTCCATAGAGAATCGGAGGTGCCTAGTGGATATTTAATACAATTACCTATACGAGTGTTTTTTTATGATATTAAGTGGACAAGCGAGCAGACGGGTTACCTGATGGGAAGCAACTTGCGTCGCCTATGGACATCCGCGACATCCGAAGAGTCGCAAGTGCGTTGCCGGTCTTTGTGCGTCAATCACCCCAAAACAACATATCGGATTTTTCATGAAATTTGGTATACAGGTAGGATATTAGCTGACTAAAAATGTAGGATAATTTTAAATCGATTACAAGGTCCCGTGAGATAGAATATTTCTACGCGGGCAATGCCACGTGTAGAGGTTAGTATTTAATATTTTATATCATACATTTTATATGTACTTTTAATCCATCTGCTCGTTTTCCGGTTCATTTCATATAAAAACAAGTTATGATTGGTTTCATTTCGGAATTAAACGAACGACGGAAAACAAATAATGTTTTTAAACAGAACACCTATTTCATTTTTTTCCTCGATATATTTATTATTATATACCTTAGACCGTGCGTCCACCAACACCGTCAACCGAGAATGAGACTGTTTCGGCCCCATAAAATGCAACTTTATGACCTAGGCTATAAGTTGCATTTTCTAGCGACACTGCTCAATCGTTGAGGTAAATGAAACCTGTCACCTATGTCATATGTTGTATGGAGAATCTGTCAAAAAAGTTGTGGATAGCGCAACATAAACTTTATCTGTAAGCTATTTTATTATAAGCTTGTAAAACTTCTTGCCCGTGGTTTTACTCGTGTTAAGTTAGTATTTTCGTAGTATCTTTTATCTCTCATTTTGTGCTTTGGGGGTGAGTTTGTTAAAATCCTTTCTTAGGAGATGCCTACGTCATAAGACTCTCCTGAATACCAAATTTCAGCCTGGTCCGTCTAGTAGCTCAGGCTGTGCGTTGATTAATCACTAATAGTCAGTCAGTCGGTATACTTATAAATGGTTTTTTTAGGGTTCCGTGCCCAAAGGGTAAAATCGGGACCCTTACCTATGTCTGCTCTAAAATGGTATAGAACCCTTCGAGCGCGAGTCTAGCTTGTGCTTGGCCATTTTTTTCTTATCGTATCACTTACGGTAATTTTTGTTTTTTATAGGACGCTCCGTTTTATCGGACGAAAAAACACTGTTAATCCTAAGTTAAATGCCCTATCATATAATTACCAAGCGGCACATTCAACCCTAACTTATTATTGTTTGTTTAAAAATTATGGGGGTAATAATAAAGGTACAAAGAAGGTTTTAATGGGGGTTAAAGATTAGCAGCCCCACATGAAACTCTGAGGTCAGCCCGCACCATACAAATATGTTTGCATTCCACAAAGGAAATGTGATTTTATCTGTGAGAGATCTCCGTGAAAACTCTTTGTTTCGGGAAATTGTTCCTGGTTTTTGGGGCTCAATCCTTAGAGATCGAGTGTACCTCCGAACTCGGGCTCGTGCTCGTCCCATGCTTTTTCTATCGAGGTATTAGAATCGAGCATGCTAGAACTGTTTCTGTATTATATGTTTTATAGTCTTCCGTGGTCGTACAGAGATCGGCCCTTGACTCTCGTCGTGGGTTCGATTCCGGCATTGGAATTACGTTACTTCCAAGTTTTGTTAGCACAATGCAGGCTGATCGCCTGATTGTCTGACTTATAAGATCTATGCGTTGGATGGGCATGTTGAAAGTCGGTCCTGCGCCTAATCTCTCGTCAGTCGTGTCGGTCATCCATCACACTGGGTTACGAGAGTAAAGGAAGGCTCTTGTGTTTCTATGAAACCGACCAGCGTCACCGAAACCGTAGTGGGAGTAATTATATTTTCGAAAATTTCTGTTTTTGCGGAAAAGGCTTAGAAGAACTGAGAACAGCTGTTCACTAAATATAACTTTCGAAGAAATTGACATATTTTACGCGGGACGACGGTATTCCATAAAAGACTTTGAAAAACTGTTCACTATACATTTCCAGTTTTTGTGGAAATTGAGAACTATTCGGAACATGGGTAGAATATTATAAAGGTGTTCAGTGTCTGATTCTTCCACGGTATATTTTCCCATAATAAAAATCGCTCATTGAGTAGGTAGAATTTTGTCTAAATTGTCTTCTCTTTTACTTTAGCGGAGAACAAAATATGTAGTTTGTGAATATGACACAAGATAACTATTTATCTCTATGTATAATCCAATGTAGAGCTATTTAACAATAAAATATAATATGTAGCCAAGCACATAATATAGCAACAAAGGTGTCTTTGAAGTCGTACATAGTTTATTCTAACGTCTAAAGATTTCCTCTCACAATACCTCTTTGTGAAAGGGCTTTCTAGGAATGTACCAATAAACATTGTATCGACGGTACCGCATGTACGTTTCTTTGTGGGACGGCTAAGTGCGAGTGCAAAATATTTGTCCCCACAGCCAAGATCGAGGAATTCAATGCGGTAAAATAAATTGTATGGCAAAGTAAAGAGTTACCTCAGATTGAATAATGCACTCTGCATTGTGAAGTTGCTTGGATCTGATATGTTTGGTTCGTCTTTAGGGGTATGTTCTAAAATTTTAACCGGTTTTTAGTATGCCAGGTTAAATAATATACTGTGTTTCGAAAAAAGAATTTTTAAAAGAAATGATATTTGAATGGATTTAATAATGCAGCGTAAGAAGTTTCTTGATTGTGGCATGTTTTGTTCGTCTTTAAGGCCGTTTGTCCACCAACGCCGTTAGCCCAGTTCGAGATTTTTTCGGATTATGATCCAGGTTATGTGTTTCATATTGGCGAACAGGAAAATGAAAACTCCGTAAGGTCGATTGTCCACCAACACCGTCATCCGGGAACGAGAATATTGCTGCAGGATAAAATGCAACTTTATGACATAGACTACAGGTTTCATTATCCTCTACACCATTAATGGCGGCGACGGCATTGATGACAGAGCAATGTCGCTAAAAATGAAACTTATAGCCCAGATCATAAAGTTGCATTTTATAGGGCCGAAAAATTCTCGTTCTCGGCTGACGACGTTGGTGGACGAACGGCGTAAGGGTATGTTATAATATATCATACATATCCAGTTTAAAAAAAAATCGACGCTACATTTCTTAATCGACTATCCAAAAAATCAAGTCGACCGGTTACTTCCTCTTTTTTGAAGGACAAACAGACAAACGCACTTTCCCATTTGGTATTTCATATTCGTATGGATTTTATTTATCGATTGTCTCGTTTAAAGTACCTTAACTTGAATATATCTTGACCGGGAAGGGATCAAATCCAGCGACGTAACCCGCAGCCATTATTCACGGGGGACCTGTATATATTCCGCTTACTCGGGGATACATTTTCACGTCCATTCCAAATAATATTTTATGGACGCATTTTGATTTTTGTCGCTGCGGCTAAAGTGTTCCCCTTTTCGTTTAGTCGAGTAGAAGTGTTCGTACAATCTGCAGTCATAGCGTGGTGACTGAGGAATAGAAAAATTACAGACAGTTGGAAGAAACTGACAGATTTATGGACCTGCAAACCTTCAAGAAGAGAGCGATTAAAAATTGCGTAAAAATGGTTTTAATTTGGAAACATGTTATATTCGAAACCAATAGTAGTCTATATTACTATCCACCCTTTCAATTAAGTCTATGTCAAAAATTAAGTCGATTGGTTGCTTAGTCTGGGTATGACAGAGGCCCAAACAAATACACAACCACACTTTCCTATTATTTATGAAGATATGGTTATACGAGTATGTGTGTATGTGTAGGTTTTTCGATAAGTTTATTAATAAAAAGATAGTGTTAACTGTTTTTCGAATTGTAACCATTCAACAATCAACCTCCAGTGATTTGATTAGTTCAATTTTTATTCCTAATAGCTATTGGATTAAAAATTTGATGAATTTAAATATTTATGGTTGAATTTCAACCACAGGGCAACCTCTTTTTCTAAATTAGTCTCTGATACTTACCACAATAATCTGATTGATCTCCTGAGCACTAATTTCGTGCAGCTGGTTTTAAGCCCATGGGCGGGATGTTCAAATTTGAATTTCATATTTGGAGGAATATTGAGTTACATTTTGCCAGTGATGCAATTTAATGTATGCTGTCGCGTATTGTTAAGCTGGAATTGTAGAGACACATTGCTAACTATATTATAGTCGATCTAGGAGTATCCCAATTCTACGATTTCAATCCCAAATAGAAACGGTTTAATAATTACGCTCACGCCGGTTTCGGTGACATTCGTTAAAGAAACTAGGCCTGTTATGCAGGATGTATAGTGATTAGTGTCCAACCTTGTACTACGTAGAAAGTCCACTCCCTCTTCATAGGCGTATAGGGGTGAGGGAGGTGCGGATTAGTGTTCCCACCCCAGAATTCTTCTTAATTCTTTTATTTTCGGGAAAATGTATGATTCCCGCATTTTGGCGCAAATTTGTTACGAGTTGCAAGTGTCGTGTAGTTTCTAATTTTTTTTTTGTGAGTGGCCTCAGATAGTGTACTTATTAGTTGCTAAGCTTACGTTAAAAAGGGCTCAGCCATCAAAATGGGACTAGACACGGCAATGTCCCCCATCCTTTACTCTACCCAGGGTATGGACGTCTGACACGAGAGATCAGGACCGACTTTCACATCCGACGTCAGTCGATATACGAAATCACATAAATGTTGACAGTTTTTCAGAATAAACTAACAGTTTTCTATCGTCTCTAGTATGGCGATCGGAAAAAGAAAAATTCTATCTCGATGTCTTCCGTCGATGAAAAAAACGTAAAACATGGCGACTGTTACGCCGCTTGGCCACCAAAACCGTCAACCGAGAATGAAATTATTTTGGTCCTATAAAATGCAACTTCTTGATTTAGGCTATAAGTTTAATTTTTTAGCGACATTGTTATATCGTCAATGTCGTCGCCGTCATTAAAGGCGTAAAGGAAAATGAAACCTGCCGTTTATGTTATAAAGTTGCATTTTATCCTACCGCAATATTCTCGTTCCCGGATGACGGCGCTGGTGGACAATCGACCTTAGGATCTGTGGTACTATAACCGTTGCTATGAAGGGAGTTTCTGTCTTTTGTCCAACTCGAATCTTGAGACGAGGAGAAAGACCGTGCTCGGTATAAGAAATTTTTTATATAGAATGCAACTGTCATTATCCTTCTCTGAAGTATCCATAAGGACGCGCTATGCTTACCCCGCTGGTGATAAGCCTGAATCATCCCAACCAAATTTGAAAATTACATGTTTATAACACGGTAATCAACGAGTGCGTAGGAATTCGTAGCAAAGAATAAATATTTTTATGTGGCAAGACCAAAATAAACATGAGTAAAACAAAAATTACCAGAAACGTCCATGCATAAGAATCTGGATTTTATTGTCTCCCTTGGGCCTTATTAATGTCGCCCGTTTGGCGTTTAGACCCTATGATGATCCTGATTATTTGGAAATTGGGAGTAATTTTTGGTCCGCTTGGGTTTTAGGAGTCGTTAAGGCCACTTTAAAGATATTAATTTTATATTCAATTTATTTAATATTACATTATTTTCTATGATAATCTCTTCATCTACAAATATAATAAAGCAGTAAATTTGTAGTGTCTGAACATTTAATATTTTTACAAAATAATCAATGTGTGGATGCTAATGAACAGTAATAGAACACATATCGACCACAAAAAGTTTTTATGTCTGTTTGTACGCGCTTATCTCAGGAACTACTAGACGGATTTGAATAAATCTTTTTTTGTTTAATAGCTATTCGGTCTAGGCAACATATAGGATACTTATTATCTCGGAAAAATGTACGGTTCTCGCTTGATATACAAAATTTTGCATTAACTAGTTGTTGGTCCAATTAAAAAGGTATTTAACTGTGAATGTTGCCAAATTTCTCCTAAGCGGTTGGACCAATAGGGAAAATGCATGATTTTCTTTTCTTTCTTTAAATAAATCTATCGTTATTGAAAAACGATGTAGTCCAATCAGTTTTAGGATAAAATTAAAATCAACAAAGTTACAGGCCTTTAAAGTAGTCAGAAAGAGAGATCCGATATTAATTGTGACGTCAAAGTCTGCAAACTGCATACGAAGTTCATATTAAATTACGGTTTGAGAGAAAGCGATGGATATAAAACTTAAATCGCTAATATCTTACTTATTTCTTAGCAGAATTCAGAGATTTTTTGTCATTCTATATATCTTTTAGCTCACTTTCATTATGTAAAACAAAATTTATTGAATGCAACTGGCATTCAATAAATTTTGTTTTACACGCATCTTATATTGTGATGAAATTTCGTAAGGTTGTTTTGTGCATCTAGAAGGTATAAAACTGAAGCTGAAGAAGAGAAGACTCCACGTGGATAATGATAAACGCAGCTGAAGAAGAGAAGACTCCACGTGGATAATGACAAACGCACATCTGTCAGAACTGAGCGAATCCAAGTCTAGTCCTCCTTGATTTTGACAGTGGACGATTCGACGCGGACAAGTATGCGAGGTTCCATGACATTTTATATACTCACCCCGTTTGAATCCTTTAGTTTTGAATTTCTGGTAGACGTGCTTTCGTCTTTCTGTCGAAACGCGATCGAAGTTGCGGCCACAGCTAAGTATTATTACTAGAGATCGCCCTGTGGGCTGTGGTCGAAATTCGACCACACATTATCAAATCTATCGTGCATAGGAACTTAAAAAAAATGTAATCTATTTTCAGTTCAATCACGGACATCAATTTGGCGAATGTCTGGTTTACACGTATTAAGTAGATAAGTAGTTAACTAAATTTTAAGTTATTAACTGCATGTAAACACAAAAATAATTAGCAAGTGGCAAGTTAAGTCACTTAAAATTTAGTTAATTACTTATCTACTAGTACGTGTTAACCAGACAACAAAGGTCTCGATACTAGGCCATTAAATTTTATGACGAAAAAACACAGACCGCAAAAGAGTATTTCGTGTATGATTATCGTGTCATGTCAAAATACTGTAGTGTGCGTAGCGTTTTATTTCGTCAAAATATGCTAAGATAAACCATGTTTTTTAAATAATATTACCTATATTATTTAAAAACATGGTTTATCTTTCCTCCATATCGACTATAACTGGGAGAAATTTTATGCTCTTACATCTACGCATATTTTGTAAAAAGGGGTACAAAGTATTCCACTCGCGTGTTAATATATAGATTATTTAATTATATCTACAATTAACAAACAAGAACAAACCGCGACCCAGAAAATAATTTCCGTTTGTTCCATTAATCACTGTTATCTTTACCTGAACCTTACCTTTGTTTATTTCCAATATTGCTTGTGAAATCTTATTATGGAAATGATATCAACAAAACGATTTCAAATATAATACGGGATTTAATTTGTTATAGATTTTGAAACTTATAGTTAGATGTTACCTTTAGGTGTATGATCGAAGGAGTTCACTGCGAAGGAGGCATCACTGGAAACATGACATTATGGGCCTGTTTCACAATATGTAAAGTATATTTTCTTGTTGTCGTTGTCTATGATATTTAGGGGGCAAGCGAGCAGACGGGTTACCTCATGGAAAGCAACTGCCGTCACCCATGGACACTTGTGACATCCGAAAAGTCGCAAGTGTGTTTCCGGCCTTTATGAGTGAATAAGGAATGGGAATAGGGATAGAGGGCTTAGGGATGGGCTACCGGTAAACTCACTCACTGTACGAAACACAGCACACACCAGTTATCTTTGAGGCCGTGGTATCATTTGGTCGAGCCGGCCCATGCGTTCCGAAGCATGTCACTCCTACGGCAATTAGCATCCGTATTATGTACTTGAGATTGGAAAACATCTTAATAGTACACGCCTCTACCGGGGTTTGAACCTGGAGAGTAATTCTCAGAGTATGAACTTTTTCTCACATCCTAAGAGTTGCCCCCCTGCACCCTCTCGAGTGCGTCTATTTCATATAAGCAAGTAAGTTACTTGACAGTTTAATAATATGATTAGTGCTACTCGAAGGTTGTAAAATTGACACATATAGTTATGGGTGACTTAAACGGCGACACTCCTCGACACTTTACTCGAGAGGTACAGGGGTAAAAGCCTATGCGACATTGTTTCAATTCGGTACAGAAAAATTCACGAAGCATTTACTTAGAGCCAGCAGACCCCACGCCGCCGCCTCCGTCGTTGCTTCTACGTTTTTCATTTATTTTTAAGGCCCGCCCCATTGATGCTTTATGTAAGGTGTGCAGCTGCACAAAGCAGTGCAGCGCAATGCTAGTGAGGTCTGGTTCTTACGCGTACCAATCGCACAAAAATACTTTGTCAGTGCTGCGACTTTCACTGTAAATTCCACTAAGCGTTCTACACACCTAAGCCATTGATAGCCTGGGACATAGAAATATTTTCGACATGCACTAAGTGAAGCCGCCGACCTAGACCGCATACAAAATGTTGCCGATAAATGTCGGCGGCATCGGCGACTTAGGTATGCAGTGCGCCAACGGACTCACACGCTCTAAAGTTAAACGACTTTATTATATCTGTGACACTTATAAAACTCTCTTGCAGACGCATATATTTTTCTCGCATCGACCATCGGGTAAGAAGTTTTCGCGGCATGTCTGCTGACACTCCCTCACGTCACATCCGTTTCCGGTTTGTCGCTTGTCCAGTGACAGCATCTGGTCGACCTTATAATCTGGAATACAAGAATTATTACTACTAGCTCTTGGCCTTTGCTTCGCTCTTGTGTAATTCGAAAGATACGAATATTTTTATAACATAATGTTTTTCAAGCCTATAAGTTACTCTCCAGCTCTTTAAATAGTCGATTGATTGCCGAGTTGAATAAAATTAAAGCATTTAAATAAACAAACTTTCTCATTTATTAAGAGAAACAAACATTCCGCAAAGGTGACCACTGCGGAAAGTCTGTTGGTCAATAAACCGTTTGTCAAACACGACCTTGCAATCTAAATTGCACCCTCAGTTGATGGCTTAAGATTTGAAATGGAACGACGTAGAAATTGTTTGATCAACAGACTTCCCACAGAGGTCTCCTTTGCGAAAAAATTGTTTCTGCCATCTAGAACCCCCTTTTATATTTATATAAATGACACAAAACTCTGGGTGAAATACATCGACTAAGGGGATCTTATTCATCTGAGGTAGTTTTTTGCCTTCTCGGGGCAGGCCAACATAACTTACCGTTTTATTACCTGGCTAGTGTATCTAGGTTTACATCAAACCCACATTATTTTAATTTCATTTAATGTTTTGGGTCCAATACCGTCTATTAACGTTAAAATCAGGGAGTTTTTAAAATGTTAGTTATCTGCTTCCTCCACTAATGTCTTCATTTGTGTCAAATGGCGATGAGATATCGGAGAAAATTGATGTATGTAATAATAACTGTTACCCGCAACTGCTTATGTAAAACTTTATAACATTTACATCGTTTTGACAAAAATTTTTGATTACTGCTCGGCTCTTAATAGTCGTAGCGTTATGTTAGCCTATAGCCTTCCTAGATAAATGCACTGACCAATACAAAAAGTATATTTTTAATTACTTCCAACAAGATTCTGAGATTAGCGCATTCAAACAAACTAACTCTTTTTATTATTAGTACAGATGTTTAGATAAACCTGTCGTTCACATTATCCGGTCCGATATATATGAACAACTACACATGGGGGGCTAAGATAAGCCATCGTAATTTTGCCCACACGTTTACTCGACGTTTTCCGGTTTATCTCTTCATCTCTATTGACCCTGACATGATAAAAATTTTTCTCGTGTTTGTCGACAATAATTATTATGTTTTGTTTTTAATCTGTGCTTTTTTATCTACGAACCCATACATGGCAAGACATTTTATCGAGTTTAGTCGACATTTTAATATTATTAGAAGAGTACAGTTTTTGCGATGCTAGTCTAGGAACGAGAAATTTGTCTCTTGACGTACGCATGTTATGAAGTAGAGATATATATCGATATCAACTATTTTGACAACGCTCGAGAGAGAGCGAGATATCACGTAGGCCGGCTGGTGTCTACTATCGAGTATCGACTAACGGCGCCTGACACGATATCGGATCGGATAAAGTGAAAACGCTCTTGCAATCATACGTTGTCATGTTACATTGAGATAGACTCCTAAATTACTTGGCCTAATTTGCATACCATTAGAAATTTCATCTAAATTTAGGTATTAGGATAGGTTACTGTCTTAGTCATATCTGGACAGGACAACGTATGTTTTATCAGCTAGTACCTATCTATATATAAATAAAATAATAAGTCCTGACTGACTGATTCATATTCTCCGTGCGAAAACTGTTAAAGCTACAGTCATGTAATTTGGGGAGTAGGATTGTTTTATTGAGTAGACACCCGCTAAGAAAGGAATTTCAAAAATTCTATCCCTAAGGGGGTTAAATAGGGGTTGAAGGTTTGATTGATAGTTCATCATTTGTTCAGTTAAAGACATAAAGTTTTATTTCTGAGATTCAAAATAAATGGATACAGTTTTAAGCATTTTTTGAAATTCTATCCCTAAGATAGTGAAAAGGGGCTTATAGTTTCTATAATCTTTTCTACGAAAGTTCATCATTTCTTAAGTTAGAGACCTAAAATTTTGTTTCTGAGCTGCTGATTTGCTGGTTTCAAAGTTTGTATGAATATAATTCTTAAAGCGAGCGAAGCCGCGGGAAAAATCTAGTGTATTTATAAAAAAATAAAGACTGAAAACGTACCGTCGTCGTAGTTTGGCCAGTTCTGCCATTGCCGCCAATCGGCCGCTGCCAATGCCAGCAAAGCGAAGAAAGCTACTAGCACAGTTA
>JAOTAV010036930.1:0-18765 GCA_026546445.1 Cyclargus thomasi
GAGAGAAACGCGATGCCCGTTGTGTTCCTGTGCATCGCGACGGAAAAGTTGACGACCAGCCTAAACAAGCCACCCGTTTGGGGCCTGGGCTAAGGGGACTCATGGTCACCCAAGAGATCGCGCCTGCTATGGGACAAAGCGGGTGAGCGAGTTTCCAGCCGGGTATCTTTTCGTTCCGATGTGGAACTACTAATTTTACTGGACTAAAACCGCTAAGCCAGTTTTGTCGAAATTTGTTATAAAGATATTTTGAGTCCCGGAGAAGGACATACGTTACTTTTCATCCCCGGAAATTTGACGGTTCCCGCGCGATAAACGAATTTTGGTGCAACGGAATTTCTGGCATCATCAGTTATAAATACGCGCAGATTGACTGTTATTATGAGCATTAGGAAAGAAAATCCTTGTGAAATTAAAGTTTCAAATGAGGCTTTGGCAATTTTAAACAACTTACAAGTTAATTTGCATGTTTTGTGTTGAATTAAACATGTCGTCATACATGCAATGAACTTGTATTAAGGGTATATCAAGCAAAGTATTCCGTTCATAATAAAAAAATGCACCTAGATCTCTCATTTTAAACAGATTTAAGGGGGCGAATAAAGCAAAACTAAGGCATAGTCTTCACACTTGCGATCGTCGTTGATATGCCAAAACGACACGGAATTGCCGCGAAAACAGTTTTTTCTTAATAACTCGATAAATATACAAAATAAAACAAAACGCAGAAACTCGCAAACAGAATTTTGTGTCGTGTGTTAAAATACTGAGTCCGTCGAATGTCCGTCGAATGAAATGAGTCCGTTTTGAGAAACGAAGAAATGTGTTTGAAAATTAGAGACATTTTGTGATTTTTTTTATCGAGAAAATATTAAATTATCGTGTTTTTGCTACTACAGAAGCTCACAAATATAATGTAGTATCTATGTTTGAAAATGAAACGATTCGTAGCTAATATAAGTATAAAACGGAATTATGCAATAGTCAATTTTGCTTTTATCCCCCTCTTAAAACATTTATAGTACAGTCCAGTAACGTGCCGAGGTAAAAAACCAGCCAAGTGCGAGTTTCACTTGCGTCCGAAGGATGCCCACGAATTGAAAAATTTGTTTAGAAAGTTGAACTTTTATAACAGTCTACTACATCTTGCAAGCGATGGCGCGATGTAGGGGTATTGTAGAGCTGCCTTGTATAAAAAACCGGCCAAGTGCGAGTTGGATTCGATGACAAAGAGTCACATACCATATTAGAGTAAACAAAGGTAAAAATCGTGTTTTCACATTAGAGTCAATTATTAATTTTGTTCAAATTTTGTTAATAACGTTTAAATACACCTCAGTATTTTGAAGAAAATTTCAAGTGCCTGCCTGTGGTCATTATTGATATCGAGCAAAAAATAGCTAAAAGAATCACGTTTGTTGTAAACCAAAATAAATTAAATAAATATGAGGGAATCTCTCTCTCTTATTTATTAAATTTATTTTGGTTTTAGTATTTTTTGTTATAGCGGCAATAAAAAAAGCGGTTCTTGGGATACAGTTTGGACGGACAGACATCGAAGTATTCGTAATAGGGTCCCGTTTTTACTCTTAAAAGGTATATGTAATCTGTTTCATTCCGAGGTAAAACCCCATATTAATTGACGCCACGAGTGGAAGAAGCATTAACGGACGCTTTTGGACCCGAAAAATTAATTAAAATAAAAATATTGAGGGTTATGTATACCTATATACACTGTGTAGATAATAAAATAGGTAAGTTACAAGATTTGTCAAAATTTTATTGAAAAAAATTTTTAATATACTCGAAGGTTGCAATGTTATCCGCTTCTTCCACTTATGTCTTCAATTCAGCGTATAAATGAAACATAAGTTTAGAACATGTTTTATTGTCTACTGGTGGTGAGCTTCATAAGTGGAAGCGGCGGCGGTGGCAGAGCTCTTGACATAGGAGTGGCCATCGACCGTGTAGTCCATCTGGCTGCCGAGCGGTATGTAGTCTAGTTCCTCACTGAAACACACAACTTTTTCAGATGTTTACGCTTAATATACAGGGTAAACAACATTTTCAATTCGCATATTGTACCAGGAGGGAAATTGAAAAACTGGTTGACGGACCTACGCCATTTCCAAGTCGTAAGATGCCCACTGGGTTGACATAACGCGATCAATTCACTTAGATCTGCAATCTGGATCCGTTTCATCTTTTTCCAGATTGTAGCATTGAAAAAATATAGTTATATATAGAATCTTCATTATTGGCGATTATAAAACGATGAAACGAGTGCACGATTGTGTAAAGGTAGGCCTAGGGTTACCAGATGAAAAAAACAAAAGTCCAGACTCCGGAGAATCCAGATTTTCATCTAAAAATCATGAGATTTTTTTCAGATAATTTTTTTTGAACAAACCTTGTGGAAGACGCATTATTTTTACAACGTTTAATCTTTAAACTGTACTGCTTTTTGTTTTCAATCTAAAAATCTTGAGATTTGCCATATCCGGCCGTAAACCTGAGCATGGACAAAAATCCTGAGATCTCAGGCCAAATCCTAAGATATGGTAACCCGCATGGGGTTACTTGCTTGACACTGTACTTTTGATCACACGTTATTATAATGTAATATAATAATAAATTCCCACACCAGTATCGGTGACGGTGGCCGCTTTCATAGAAACCAGGCCTGATACGCAGGAGTAATTTTATAGTGCCCAAGTGTGTGCATAGCACACAGGAGCGCTCTCTTTTCCATCATCCATAGCCAGTCGTGTCGGTCATCCGTTTCACTGGCATAGCCCAGTAGAACGGATGAGCGAGAGATCAAACGCGGGACCGACTTTTTACATGCCCATAAGACGCATGGATCACCTTACTTCTCAGAAAATTAGGTGATCAGCCTGCATTGTCTTAACCAAACTTAGAAATAACAAGTTTCCAACGCGGGAATCGAACCCACGACTTCCGGATCCAGAGAAGAGCTCTGTACCATTAGACCACGGAGGCGTCACACGTTAACTACGAACGAGTGTGTGGATGCTTGCACCACGATCGTGCCGAATAACGTTCTAAGATGCCGATTATGTAGAGCCTATATTGTATGTAATCTGTCATTGGGTTTGACACAACGCGACCAAACTACTCAGGGGTGGTATAGTCAAGGTATAAACGTTTTCTCTTCTTTGTAGAATCGCCAAAACGTATGGAAATGACATAAGCGTTCGTTACGCCTTATGTCATTTTCATACATTTTGTTTAGCGATTCTTTAATGAAACAAAAACGTTTAGGTCTTGGCTAAACCCCCTGGTCTTCTGGTAGGACAACGTCCGGTCTACTAGTATAGTCATAAAAAATATAAATCCCTCACTAGATAGAGCATGTGACCTGCTCGTTTACCTGGAATCGTCGATGCTGTCCAGCTCATCAGAGTCGCTCTCGGTGGATATGATCTCGACATCGCCGTGGTTAACCGCCGCGCCGCGCGTGTACGAAGGAAACGCGCGTTTGTGGCGCACTAAAACAAATTGTATGTTCTTTCGAAATTGTAAAATCACTGTTTTGTAAGATTAGTGGTTACTTACCAGAAAAATGACAAAATGAATAGCTCTTAGGAATATTGGGAAGTGACCGTTTTAGGGCGGCTGAACGCACAAACCGATTTCCATGGTTTTTCATTCGTTGGAAAGGTCTTGGGCTCTGTGAGGTTTGTAGCAAAAAAAAACAGAAAAAATCACTAGAGGTATAAATAGTATTCACCAGATCATTCTGGAGTGGAAATCAGATTATTCTGGGGTGGGTCGTAGCCAACTTTATACGCCTATGGTCGTAATGGTCCGGAGATACTGCTGTCAACAGCTAATTCCAGATATTTATCGCGCGTGGCAAAAAGTTACGCACAAAGAGCGCGGTCGGAGATCGCTTTTCCTCAAATTGATGAGGATGGTAAATTTTTTACTTCGGACGAAGGCGAAAAGTCGCAGGTGGTATGATTTCGAACAAATCCTCACAGCTACATCTTGGAGCTGAAGGAAATTTCGCAAATAAGTGAAAATTTCGTAATTTTCTGTCTTACCTGGAACCACCAAAGCGTCAACAAGCAGCACACACGCAACAACCACGTATATCTTGTACATGGTAACTGTTGCGGACCACCGATTTCGCCGCTTTATACCGCGTCAATAGAATTCGGGGACCTTGTCACATCATGCTGTGGCATAATTGATTAACTAACAATGGCTGTGGTGATGTGAGAAGGGCATTCGGGGCGCAGGAGTCATTAACATGAGTATAGAGGTTTGAGCATACTGGGAGGAGGCGCGCAGTGGCGGGTCGCATTTTTCGTACTTTTATGATTGAGTCACCACCGTCACCACCGTCAGCCGAGAACGAGATTATTTCGGCCCGATAAAATGCCACTGTACACACAGGCGACACGTTTCATTTTCCTCTAGGCAGCTAATGACGGAAATGACATGGACGATAGAGCAAAAGAAAATGAAACCTATAACCTAAATAATCGTTCTCGGTTGACGGTGGTGAGGGACAAACGGCCTTAGGTTGTATTAATCATCATCTTGCTGGCGTTATTATCACGCCGGCCGTGTGTCGCCGTGCTTGCGTACTATAACCACGGCGACCTCTCAGTAATATGGGCTTTCATCTGAATACGGGCGGAACACTTCACGGCGACCGTACGGTTACCGTGTGCATGCGAAAAAGGGTTTAATTTATATTTAAATATTATGTTGACGACGTACTTACATGAACAATGAAACAAAAGAATTCTAAATAAAAATATTTTTTATACAAATATAGTATTGGTCAAAGTTTATACTAGACTTAAATAGCTTGATCTTCTCTCTTCTCTTTCACTGTTTTCTCTACTTTTTGCTTACCCATTTCTTTTAATATTGCTTTCTCCGCCATTACCTTTACCACTATCTCCTCAGAATTGATAAAATTAATCAAACACTCCGGTGTTTTTTCAATAACGAGGATGGGGACAAAAGCTCGAGTGTGACATCATCTATACCACAGAATACGTAGCAAGTAAGTAAAACATAGCAAAAACCTTGAGTATGAATTAATGCTATTTGTCCTATGTCCAGTAATGTAATGTAATTCTATTACAATTCATGACGACACGATGTCGTCACATCTAAAGATAACTCTTACCTTGACACAGGTTGGAATAACGTTTTGTACGAATGCAATTCTGTTGGACGGATTAAAATTTTAAAGTGAGGTTATTCAACTTGAACCTCGACACAATTCGAAATCAGGCTGAATATTCAGAGCTAGAAATATATAAACTGACAATGCGATGCCTGGATATAATTTTTTAAAGAAGTTTTTTTTTATAATCTGGTATAAATCGATAATGTAGGTCAAGGATTTAGATTTCAAAAATTTAGGATTTACTGTTTTACATAAGAATTTCTATATATAAGTAATTGAAGTTCTATCTATAGGTTGTTATCAGCATCTGTTTGGAACTTAAAGATTGTAGAATCCAGATTATGGCGTAATACGGATCTCGGGTCAGAAAAACACTTGAGCATACAACCTCGTTATTATGCCCCCATACTCGTGTACGTCAGCTTTATGTAACATACTGCTTCACACATATTCGAGAATAAAAGCAGAGTTATATAAAGTATAACCTGTTTAGTTAGCATACTTATTGATACACTAAAAACATGATCTAGGAATAATATATATAGTTTTGGCAGCTTTTGATATGTAGCAAAAAGAAGCTATATGAAAGTTATGGATAATGGCATGCATATTGAAAATGCTAAACCTCCTTAACCCTTTTAGATATACAAGTCACAATACTTGCGTATTGCATAGTCTTGTGAATGAATTATGAAATAGCATTCTATTGTTAACCAGCTAAGTATAATAGATAAGACAGTAGACACTAATTACATGAGTGGTAGCTACTATTAACATGTTCAATATTATGCTTCCTATTTCTTTAATAGATAAACGTCAGATATAATATTGTCATTTGTGGACAGTTGTGGAAACAAGAAATATGGATATTGGAATCCAATGAGATGTACTACAGCTGGTATTTGATGCTATTTTGTGCCCATTTGCACCAGTCTGAATGAATGTTAAATGGATAAAATTTATCTCATGTTTATCTATTAAGGAATTAGGAGTAAGTTTTTTTTTCACGTGATTAGCAATAACCAGATTGATGAATATGGCCCTAGCCTCAACAGGTGGTTCTCAATATCGACAAAATTAGTAATATTTCGCAACCAAACCGCAACTCAGCGGCAGGATATTGAACAACCTGGTTATCGTTGCAAATTATGTTCATAAGGCTAAGCTGAGAATCGGTTTCGCTTACATCGTGTTCCCCTGCGGAAAGAAAACCTGGGAGAACATTTCGGGATCTATGCAATCTTTGGCTTGAGTTTTATAAGACATCAAACCTTATTAATCTCCTAGTTAGTCTGATCAACTTTTCGCGCCAGACGGTGGCACTCTAACTTCCTTGGCCCCTTTGCCTGTACCAACAAATAAGGTGCGTTGCGATTTCTCTCTAAATAAGTTGAGATCGTTGACTCGTTGCCTTCTATGAACCCTTCGACGTTTTCTCCTTTTTTATCTTCCACAATATCTCAACATATTTGCAAATTGAGACAATGGATTATGATGGCAGCATGATTTTAATCTCAGCAATCAGTCAAATGCAAGTTGCAACTGTCAGAATCTATAAAACCGGTTCTCAAATTCGGTTTACTACCCATGTATCCTGAATAGGGCTTGCGTAATCAAAGCAGACACCTACATTATAATGTAGATCTAGTGCATCTAAACATCTTTGAATTGCATATTTAAATCTTCACCTTCAAACGAATGTGGGCCAGCGTAATAAGGAAGTAGAAGACGGATTTAAAAACCTGTTTTGGCAAAACGCGTAAAAAAAAATAATAGGGGAAACAAATTAATGAATAATTATATTGTTTTGATTAACATAAAATTGAACACATACGGCATTAATTACGAACGTATCTGAACTTTTGTGGCGAAATATTCTCGGAATAAGGATTTTTGTTCTTATTTGCATGAAACTTGCAAATTGGTTAGTGAATTTTAAGGCGAGTATGAGGAATAGGGTGGTTATAACTTAACTTTAACGAGCTTTGTTATCTTTAAGAGTTCCCTTGAAGTTAGATTAGAACTGTGAGAACTAGCTCAATTTAATCCAATGAATGCAACGAACCAGGAAGATTGATTAAAGGACCTCTGTGGTCCCACAATTTCTACCAGCCTAACCAACTCTGGCGCGAACCGGGTCACAGCTGGCGAATGTTAGGCATGCGATGATGCGCCGAGGGTGGGTTCCATTTATAGACCGACCCGACCAGTCCAGTCGCAAGTCACTGAACTGCAACGCATTGTTCCACTCGCCTTTGTCCTTGTAACTTAATCGCCGTGTTCCTGTGCATTCCACGGAGCATTAAGACAGGATGATCGAATGCGTTGCTCGCTGAAGTCCTTCCTAATCCCATAATTTGTTGATCAGGCACTAGCTCTTAGATAATCATTTGTATACTCCTTGAACCAGGTCATGAGTATGTGGTGCGTATTTTCAATTGTGATTGCGAGAACCTACAATCATCCATTGAATTTTTCATCAAATTTCCAAATATTTGGAAAATTAAATTAGTTACCAACTAAATTTTTTTTCAAATTGTAAAAGTAAACAGTTTCCAGTCCGCCCGTTAAAGATTCAGAAGTTACTTGGACGAATGACAGACCTACTTCCTGCTTTTAATTGGGTCACCAGCCGCCAACCGAGATGGAGACGTATGAGCGTTTATAGACATCGTTACGTTAATTTCTACGACCTAGTATTTAACTAACATTACTATGATTACTCCTAGTTAAGATCATGGTATTGTGAAATCGAAGATGCTGAAAGTTTGACTTTGGAATCTGAAGTCTCTGAGACAGGAAGGCTTAAATATATAAGGATTAAGGGGAGTCTAGGCCAATAGAAATATTAGAAAAATACCACTTGCAGCCCGTTATATAAAATCCTTAGATGCTATATTGTACGATAGAACACAGTAGCTCCAAAAGTACCAAATTGGGAAGTTTTTGCCTCGACATGCCATTTAAGGTTTTTAATATATTTTCCCTAGCTCTTGCCCGCGTCTTCGTCGGCGTCCGCGTGAAACTTTATAAATCATCCCGTATTACAACATTTTTTTATTCCTGCTCGTCTCCTATCGGTCGTAGCGTGATGTTATAAACCTACCTCGATAATACCACATTGGCGTATGTAGACCGTTGCGCGTTCAAACTCTAAAGCTTTATATTATTATTAATATAGTATAGATTATTTGAAAGTGAACGACAGTTTTGTTTTTATCGCTAGACGGCATAGCTAGGCAGAATAAACCATTACCAGGATTCTAGAACCTTCCCCACTAGCGACATGACAAATTGCGTCTGTTAATGGGTTCATTACTGTACAGTTAGATCATCAGGCCTAACGGTGGAGATATAGACTTCAGACGGCTGGAGCGACTTCAGCTCGGCTAAATATAACTGACCTTTATCAAGCTATCGATTCTGAGCGCGATTGTGCGGGGAATTCATGGACCAAGTGATAATTGATTAAGACATAGCTTATAGTCATATACCACACCTGTACTCGGCGCAAACAGGTCGGTTTGTCTCGAAAATCGTTGACTCACAGTCAAATTAAACTCGCCCGAGGATTCTGTACGAATATCGATACATATTAGAATTGTTGAGGGAGAAAACAACTTTTCGTTATTAATTTAATGTAAATGAATTGTTGTAATATTCATATGCCCCAGTATCGTTAACAGCTTCTATACTCAACCTGAAGGATTTGTGTTTGAACGCGCTAATTTTAGGAACTGATTCGATTTCGATTTTTTTTTATTTGATGGTCCTTTTATCGAGAAAAGGCTTTCAGCTTAGTAGCATTACACTAGCAGTAACAGTAGCGAAAGCTTCTAGATACATTTTTATATTTTTGACACAGAATAGAGCATGGACTACGCGTAAGGACAATAATTGCACCCGTTTTGCTGAAAAAATTTTGGTTTTCGCAAACTACTTATATTATATAGTTATAATCAATTATCATTTAAAACTTAGTAATATGAGTACAATTGGTAACTTTTTTTTTAACAAGAAAGCCAAGTTTTATTGAAAAAACTAATTATAATCTTGGATTGTATCCAAGATACAAGTGCCAAAGACATTTTATTGTAAAAGTTTCTTAAAATTAGAATATAAAAATTGAAAAAATGTAATAAGCCAAGTGTCCATAAACAAAAAACCCAATTGGAGGAACCTTTGAAATTTAAAAATGTTGGCATTTGACGCCAAAAATCCACATTTTTTTTTTAATTTTGATATATCTAGGTGTCACTCTCACAGTAAATACGAATCCAACGCCATCTCTTAAGCTAAACACCATCAAGCGGCTTAGGATGCACAGCATGCCAAACAATTATACATACATATTACCCTCCTTCTGGAGCAGTCAGGTAAAACCTTAGTTACTTTCCAAACTGCAACTTCTTGCAGCTCCTAATTTAAATCACTACCAATAGGATTCAGATTTAATTTTGATATCCAGACTACTAATTATTATTTTATTAGATATATTAATTAATCACTGAAAAGAAACAGATTATAAAATTAAGTAACATAAATTGTAGTACACAGTATCCAGTATGAATACTGTTACCGTGAGAATTCAAATTGACAAAAGAATTTCTCAGAGTAATAAAAGGATGTTATAAACAATTTCAAATTATCCACATTTCTATTTTTTTTTTAAATTATTCTAGTAGCTAAAATTTTTTGAAAAGGCATTAGATATGTTTTGATATGCAGAGGTTCATGACAAGGTTTCAGCTTGTTGTAGACCTGGCTGGTGAGGAGAGGGGTCTTCCCTACCTGATTCCACACAAAATTAAAAAAAAAAATTTTGCTCCAAAAATTTATTTAAGGCAATATGCAATTTTTGTATGCATCTGGAAAAAAAGAATAAACCAGGTGCAAGCGAAAATTGTTTTGCACTCTTGGTATAAGACATGTGTGAAAGGCAACTTGTAATTTTAGTGGGATATTTTTAATCACTAATTTTTTGAATAAAATAATATGTTTGTTTTAAATTTATATGCTGCATCACACCCTGCTACTCACCAGCCAGTGTCTGTAGTTCTTACTGATGTATAATAGAAGAGGTAACAAGTTTTCACCTTCCCCCTAATACCAACTCAAAATTTGTATTAGCTCTCGGACCACATTTACAAGCTAAAAATCACATGATTTTACCATTTCAAAATAACACTTGTATAAATCGTGTTATTGGTTTAAAAAACATAAACAAAACAGAGTCATCTTGAAGGTCGATGTAAAAATAGCATAAATTAAAATAAAACGAATCAGGTGTTGCTTTAGAGTATTGGAATAATATTCCTATTTACATTTCTATACGTGGGTAAATTAAAACATGCATATTATACACGTGATTGCAATAAAATATTTTTAAAAAGTTTATTATAGGTACACGTAAAAAACCTGCAATGCGGTCAAAAAATATATATTTATATTCATTTTCGATATTGAAATAAATACCATTTACTTACCTTAAGGGACATCTTTGCTTTAAATCGATTTCCTCCAAATATTACAATTTAAACATCGTTTGTAAAATATTTAAAATCACTGTATATATTTTCATTGAAACATATTTGTCCTGTAATTACGTAATTATTCAGTTAGAATTTATTATTGTCCAATTTACCCTGTATTAATAAATTGTTCACATAAACCTATATCGTGTATAATTTTTATCTCCACCAAACGCCACTGAACACGCGCACAGAACCGACCACTCATGGAACGAAATTATTTTTCCCGAAGAAAAAGAAATTCGCGCGCACAGCGCAGCTGCTGAACTCAATTTGACAGCTATCTACGTTGCCAGTAACAAAAAAGTCATATGTATCCACTGAGTCACTGACCACAATTAAATAAATAAAAATGATCTATATTAGATATTATTTATAATAATTCTTAACATTTTTTTTAAATTGATACTTTGATTATCGATTAAAACAGATACATATATAACATGTTTAATTATAACTTGAAGTGTAGAGCGCCATCTGTTATTCCTTGAATAAACTATAATAGCAAGCTTCGCAAAGGGTTATGCAAGACATATCATAGGTGGCAGCATATGTCACGTCACTCCAACTAGGAGGAAAATTTTAAAATAAATAAAATTACAAACTCTTAATTCAAACAAAAAAATCATAATTACAAACAGGATAAAAAAATATATGTCCGAAATGGCGCACCTTACTGCTGTACCCAGTTTCTACCAGGCAACCTAAATTTAAATTAAAGATTTACCCTCCTATTCATAAAAAAATATTTAAACCGTGTTTAACTAATCAAGGTAAGCTGTTCCTTTCTGTCGTGTGGCGTTTTCAAAATTCCAGAAAGGGACAGATCATGATTAGTTAAATACTGTTTAAATATTTTTATGAATAAGAGGGTTAGTCTTTGTCTTTGCTTCCAAAGCTCATAAAATAATTAAAATAAAACAATTAAAGTATCGAATATTTCATTTAATCATTTCTTTTTAAAAGATGTTCTTTAACAGCCTTGAGTGCTGTTTGAGAGTCGTATTCGAGGGGATGGTCGCTGGTGAGGTGCAGACGAAAAGCACTTGCCAGGTCCGCGCCGAAGTCGCAGTGGCGACATCTGTACAGATTGCAACCGCGGTGACGAGTTTTAATCACATGTTTGCGGAGGTTTTCCTGAAATCGAACGGTCCTTGTGAGAAATTGATTCCCAGCCAGATGGACCTAGTGTAAAAGTTACATGTAAGTCGTTATCTGTCGGCTGGGTTTGATATCACGCAACCAAATAACTTAGGTCCGGAATCTGACAATGTACATATTTATGTATCAACTTCCCTGTTGATGATAAAACATACTCAAATAACACTGATCTGTGTAGCTGTTTCCGAATATTACAATTTGTTCTTGAAAAGTAGTGATCTTTTACGAGTGATTTGAATGGATATGAAAAAAGTTTTGGTACCTAATAAACGCAATATAATTGCCTTTTCCTTTCACTCAGATGTTGGGCGTAGCTGCAAGACAATATTTTAAATTGCCTAAGATCAAAGTAAGTCAAAGTTACTCACCAAACTAGCAGAGCTGAAGTCACAATAAGGACAAGCATACGGTTTTGTTCCTTCGTGGCAGACTATGTGCCGTTTGAGGTGGCTGGCTTGATCCGTTTTGAAGCTACACAACGAACATTTATGTTTTTTGCGATCCCCATGAGTAGCGCTGTGCCTGTAACAATAATAAAAAACATTAACCTTATTACTTTAAATATTATAACATAATTAGCTGTTAAAACATTCTAAATTTTACACTTTGCTTTATAAATCATTATTCTGTTTTACGACAATAATGCAATTTGTTTGATAAGCGCCATCTGTTAGCTACAAGGCAAGCTTAATAAAGTAACAGCCTACAGTTAAACAAAATAGTTAAAATACGCATCAACAGATGGCGCTTTTACTCGAAAAAGCTTTTTAAGTTATATAGTTTAGAAATTATGTAACAGATGTCGCTACATACATTTATATTCTTATTTTTCTCTGTTAATTCAAAAGTAAATTACTACAACACCTGGCAAGTTGAGCATACGACGTAGCAACATAAGTGCAGCCATCGTAAGTACACCGTCGACCCCCTTCGCTCCCCTCCTCACACCGCGTGGCGTGCTGCGATAATGCAAGCCTGTAAAATAGTAGTTAGGACAAGATATACTTTTTTATATATATTGTGTATAAGGAACTGAAGCAATCATTATTAGATGTGCTGAGAGAAAAAACTGCTAGTAAAGAAGTAAACTGGAGTATGCTGGAGTCTAGAAATCACAATGTGAATGTAACAGCGCGAGCGCCTCTAGTGGCAAATAATTGTGACTGTTTCAATAATATAAAAAATAATATAATTGCAACATAACACAATAATCTCATCAATAACCTCAGTGATCAGTCTTTTAGAATGAAATAAGGGACAAACAAGGGTGAAATCAACTGCCGTCGGCCATTGGCACTTGTAACACCAGAGTTGCAATTGCGTTGTCGGTCTTTTAATGAAAGGATAGGCCTATGTGCTATACAAATAAATTATACTTAATGACATAAATAGCATAATATACTTCAGCTATTCGTCACAGTACAAAAGCAAAACACCTCACCTTCGATTTATACAACGCAGCCTGCAAACTTCATTTTCAATAACTTTTTTCTTAAAATATATGACACTACTATTTATTATGCATTAAATTACACGCGCAGCGCATTATAGAATCCTATAAAAGGTGTTTAAAATATTCCTTCGAGTAACCTTTGACCCTAGGATGAGTCATAGGCCATCTGCATTTTGCAAAAAATGACACGCCTTGCACGGCAAGCATGTGTTAGTACTGTCACACTTTCCTGCCTGCAGATTCCTGGGACGCCTGTAATTGCACTTTTATTTATGGCTAGATTTACTGGATAAGCTAAAATACTTGTGTAACTTTATTTAACATGTGTTGAGTACGTATATTGCCAAAGGAATCTATCTTATCAACTTATCTATCTTATCATCGTATCTTCTTCAACCCTTTCTTTTCGTTTTTCAACTGAACCGATTCGGTTGAAATTTAGTAAGGATACACATTGAGTCCTCTAAAAGATAAGACAGTTTTTGTCCTTGAAAAACCTGTGCAGGTGTCAAGACTCAAGATACACGAAAATGCAATATGCCAAAAACTTCAAGTTCAGAGTTCAGGCCATGCATTTAATATAATGTTGAAATACTTCGTTAGCACAAACAGACAAAAGATATCTATACTCTAGAGTGTAGTCTATTAGGAAGTCCAAGTTGGGCACTCCATCAGTAGGATCACGGGCATTACAGTGGTACTGCATTAATGCAAACGCTGGCCATAACGCGTTAGTTATCGTTCAAGTTGCGCCGTCAACGACCGTCGATGGAGAAACTCGACGCCACAACTCCGCCACATTGCCACAAACGCCGTAATGCCACCTATATCCAGCTTAAAGACTGAGAAGTCCTTAGAAGTTTAGGTATGCGGGGTAGACAATAGAATGTGCAGAGTTGCAGAATTTAGAATAGTTTTGAGTGGTTCATGAAATTATCACAAGAAAAACTTGGACGGTTAGTCGGCCGAAGACAGACGTTAGGCCTTTGGTATCAAAATCTGTACACCTATCACAATCACGTCTAAACTTTAAGCGTGGTTCAGATTCAGTGGTCCAGCTTTAGGCCCTCGTCTACTATAGAATTTGATAGGAATATCTAGTAGGCGGACGTATTAATCCACTTATGTCTGTGGATTAATACGTCCGCCTACTAGGTATTGCGGCACGCGGCAAAAAGAAGTCTATTCACACTATAGACTACAGCGGACCTAGCATAGCGACTGGGATAGTGTTTCTTTCAAAGCAAGATAGACAAAGTGACGGACGCTCAAAGATAATCTGTCAGTTTATCCTATCTGTCCTTTTTCTAGTCTTCGTGCTAAGCCCCCTGATCATACAAACCCGCGGACATCAATATCCGCACGACACCTAATGACTAATAAAACAATATGGCACCCGATGTTCACAACGCCGCGCCGTCCGGTGCAGGGAGTTAAACCTGTCAGCGGCGCCTCGTATCAAAGCGGTCAGATTGGCCACTTGCGAGCGAGTTGTGTGACACTGACGCCGCACTGACGCCGTACTTCCGCTGGTTAACGCGGGACGGAATGTGACGAGACGCTATTTTCGTTACATACTCATCCGTTTGATATTTATGATTTGATTATGGATCATTTGTCAGCACCGTACGCGTAGAAGCAGCGTGACAGTGCACGAACTTATTTTGATAAAGAAATCTGTTGCCACAATCAAGGTTGGGCCACGTCAAGGCACGCTTAACCACAGTATCTTAATATCGAAGATATAATTTCAAGAAGTAAAGGGCACAAAAACTGGCTTTAACAATAGCTGTGCGACCAATTTGTAATGTTTAGAGCGGTTAATAAAGTGAAGTTAATAAATGTCCTTACCCGTTAACGAATCTCCGACTGCACTTCTGACATCTGAACTCCTGGCCCTCCTCTACGCCTGGTGCATCTTCGAATGGGAGCTTGGGAGTGCTGTGCTCGATCCGGGAGTGGTTGGCTAGGCTAGACTGTCTGGTGAAGTTGGCGCCACAGATAGAACAAACATAGGGCCTCTCGAGCGTATGCTGCCGTAAATGATCACGAAGGGAGGATTTCTTAAAGATCCGTTCGCAGAAAGGACATTTGTACTTCTTGATGACGGTCTTCGATGGTCCTCTCTCGATAGATACGGGATCGGAGTGCAAGGTCTCGTGGAAGAAACATTCGGCTTGAGAGTCTGTGGTGTAGGGGCACTGGTTGCAACTCCACAGAATCCCGGCTTTGTCAGCCTCGGGGTTGCTGTTACAGGCGGCATCTCGGATATGTCTCGACACTTCCTGGGACAATATGAACGATTCTCCGCATTGGGGACACCTGGAAAAACATAATTTGTCACAAAATATTATGCTGTATCTCATCAAGACATGCCACGGCACACGACACACGTACTTAAATTGAATTAAGCCACAACATACTTCTTTTTAATATGCGGATGCACTTTACGGATGTGATCTTTCAGTTCCAGGACTGTAGGCAGCAACACAGTTTCTGTGCAGTACGGACACTTCTTCCGCAGGTCTGTAGCCGGAAGACCCAACTTATGTAGCCTTTGCTTCCGAGCTGATATTCTGTGTTCAGAGCTCTGTCTATGAATCTTCGCTTGGTTGGCATCGTTGAATGACTTCGAACAGACCATACACAGGTAGGCTTTCTGTTTATGCTTGGACTTTAAATGAGCGGCTAATGTGAGTGAAGACTTGAATTTTTGCTGGCAATGAGCACACTGGTGCAGCTGCTGATAATCATCTGCCGCGGTGTACAGCATTGTGTGGTTGGTTCTGAGGCAGTGCTGCTTCACCGCTATATTATACCTGAACTCTTCGCCGCAGGTTTCGCACTGGAATATCGTTTTCTTTCGGATGATGATCGGCATCGATCTATTCACGGCGGCGACTACGTCTCTGTGCTCGGAGCTGGTCAGGTGGTTCAGCATCAGGTCAGATAGATCACATTCGAATTTACAAAATGAACACCAGTACCTGCCTTCTATAGCAGTAACTGTCTGCGTGTGCTCGTCCGAATAGAAATGCTGAATGAAATTAGAAAGCCAGTTGGTATAAAATTTGCATGGACTGCATTGAAAAGGAGACTGGTGCACGATGGCGTCCATATTGTCTAAGATCAGCTGCTGGTAGACATCACTTTTGGTGTCTGTGACTTTACGAAAATGATAGTGGGAGATCAAATGTTTGCCCATCAAGTGTGTTCGTACCCTTGAGTTACAGCCAGAGCAGTTTACGTACATGGGATTTCTTTTCCGTTTCTTCTTCATTTTAATTTTTAATTTCAGTGAACTTTGGTTTGTAGACTTTACCTCAGGCGTTTTCTTTTGGGGTTGCGTATAAATACTTTCATTTAAGTAACGAGAAGGACGTGACACTCTCTTGTTGGTGGAGTCACTGATAGGTCGGATATGGCCCGAGAACTCAAGATCATGCTCCGGCATAACTTTGCGTCTATGCAAGTTAGATTTTAAATGTTTCTCGTAAATGGCCCTCGAGCCTAGTCTTCGGTTGCATGGTCCACACCAATACTGCACTGAGCCTCTATTCTGTATCGTAGTTTGCATGATTTGAGTTTTTTCGTTTGCGCCGGGCAGCCATTTTCCTTTAGTGTGTCCCGGTGGAGGTGCATCATAATCTTCGTCTCGCTCTTGCACGTCGGGCGTACAAGGCGGCTTCCATTTACCTCCAGTGTGCTCCTGTTCTTCTCTAACATCCCATTCCTCGTTCTCCGGTGAATACGGGCGCCATTTTCCTCCTGTATACGTCGGCGGAGGCTTCCACTTCGATCCCTGGTCATCCTCTTCGTCGTCCTCCAAATCTTCTAGATCATCGGAGTCGTCATCCGGTTTAAAATCGTTGAACGGGCCTATATTGTAGGAAGAGGATTGTATATCTTTCTTCACAGCACCGCTTATGCTAGCGACAGCCTTAATGAGCTTAGTTTGATTGTCTTCGTTTCCTCCAATTTTAAGGCTATGACCTCCGATCCAATCTTCCCCTCTCAGGTTTCCTTCTAAGGGGCTCATGCGGGGAACGTCCCGCGAAGTTGTAGCAACTGGCATGGAGGTCGAGTTGTCTATTGCAGATTTAGATATAGTCGTGGGAGGCGTGAGACGGGATAGAGAGGACTTCTTGACGCTACTCTGCAGCTCCAAAGACTGGAAGAAAAAGTCAGCACCGAGACCGTACGTGGGCTCCAAAGCGTCGATAGGCAAAACGGATTTCGGGGGATTTTTGTCTTTGCCGCATCTTTGCTTTCTATGTCGTACATAGTTATCGAGACCCACGATTGTGGTGTTACATTTGATGCACAGATGGCTGTCGTCGTCTTCCTCGTCGTCCTCGTGCGGGGACAGCATCTGGAAGCGGTAATTATCGTTAACGGAATTGATAGACTAGGCGTGTTCGGCGACATCGCATGTCTGAAGCTTGTTACGATTCGCGTGGCTCGCGGATATAAATGGTGACGTCCCCGGCTTGTCACAGTTAAATACGTTTGAACTGCGGATTATTAAAGGCTTCGAATGTCGGCGGTTTCGTGATGAGAGATAATGTATGCAAGCCTCATTACGCTGAACTTTGCTACTAGCTGCTAGCTACTAGACTCTAGCCCGGTATTCGCTGTCCGTCCGCTAGCGAACTTGGAAGAATGTGATTGCTGTTTGCGCTGAAAACTGGGTTAAACGTAATATACGGCTTACTGCAATGCCTCGGTAGTTAGAACTATAATTCATTCGTGCTGAACGTTTTTGCGATTATAAATGGGTTTTGTTTTACTGCCTACGTGTAGGAGGCGTATCAATCGATATTGAATTTTTGAGCGTTAGGAATAATTATCGTATAAAGCTTTTGTGGAAGTTCCTTTTTGAGTGTTTTACTTATTTGAGATTGGGTTATTTCGGGAAGGTTTCGGTGTGTTGGTGGGGACGGAGTGATGACGGAGAGCGGATAGTGGTTGCGGAAGGTGTTGTGTAAGGACAGGCACTCAGCTCCACGGTAAATAATCCGCCGTTCACCTGTCCAATCAAATGCCTGCGCGCCCATTAAACGTAAAATATTAGCTACCATTTGTACTGACTTCGCCAATTTTATGTATCTGTCTTATCGCGAAATTAATCATCTAGTGATGTTCCTGTGAATTGAAATCCACAGGAACGATATTATGTTCTTATATCTAGCCTCAGGGCTTGGATTTCAGAGGAAAGTATCGATAAGTTGATAGCAAAGATCTGGGGGGTTATTATGACCTCTTATTCCCAGTCAAGTTCCAGTCAGCCAACAGTCACGTGACACTGAATACGTGAAGTTTGACGTTCCTAACCAAACTAGTATTAATTCAGTTATTATTCTAACATGACGTTGTAATACGAAAAAAGAACAAGGCAATTGTTGGCCGTATATTGAATTGCCTGGAACCATGCAGGTTTGTAA
>JAOTAV010036941.1:0-18765 GCA_026546445.1 Cyclargus thomasi
AATATAGTAAAATAATTAGAATAAGCTAGATGTTTATGCTTATCTTGTTTTAGCTGTATTTTAACATTTATCATTCTTTCTTTCCAACTCAATAACATAATATGGATCGTAAAATTGTAAAAACTTATTGACTGAAGGTAATAAGTACATGGTCATGAATAAAATAAAAAAAATCTTTTCAACCGGATACAATTAATTATCTGTCGTATCACTAAAATGAAACTTCCGAAAATCATAATAATTACAATTTTATCATAAGCTTAGTAATTACAAAGTGTTTTCTGATATTGTCATAATAGCCCTCCTGAAAACACTTTTCATCGCAGGAATCGAACGTAAGCATTTATTTCCAAGCCTTAATTGATTTTTTATATAAAGTGAAGGGGCAAACGAGCAAACGGGTTACTCATCAGAAGAGTTGCAGGTGCGTTACCGGCTTTTTAAGAGGGAACACGCTCTCTTTTTGAAAGTTTGCAGGTACTCACGGACCTGGGGATAGTTAATTCCAGTTTTACTACTAAATTTATCACCTAATCATTTTGGGATTCGAACCTCAACCCCTCGAGTCTTCTCTAAGCCACCGGACCATTACGTCTATGTCACAATGGGACAATTATATGTCACAGTCGAAACATAATAAGATACTCTTTGTTGTCTATTATAGTGATCTAATCGGTAGTCGGTAACATTGTTATGAGTTACCTTTCACCTGCAGACTATCGTATTTCGGATGTGTTGGGTCATACAAGTTACGATTTACAACCTAAGCAGGTGTTCCTTCCTACTCCTCATATCTTCTGATTCATTTCTTTGTGAGTCCCAAGGTATCTTCAGCATGTCCCTCGGACTACCTGAGATCTGATCATGTTAGAGCGTCCGTGGCCTAGTGGGTAAGACCTTTGGTTCGCACTCGAGAGGGCGTAGGTTTTAACCCCGTGTGGCGTTGGCAGGGCGTGAACCAATGAGGCATTTTCTGATCTCAAGTACGGATGCTCACTGCCGTGGGAGAGACGTGCTTTGGCATGACCGGAATGACACCTCGGCCTAACAGAAAAATGGCGTGAAATGGCGTTATGCTGTGTTCAGTGAGTTTACCGGTGGCCTAACTTCCGTAATCCCCCTATCTCTATTCCCTCATAAAGGCCGACAACGCACTTGAGACACTTCGGATGTCACGAGTGTCCATGGGCGACGGCAGTTGCTTTCCATCAGGTAACCCGTCTGCTCGCTTGCCCCCTAAATATCATAAAAATTTTCAGATTCAAAAATTCAAATTAAAATATTTGGATGCGACTGAATGTTGCTGTTCTACAGTAATATTGTCATAAATTTTTAAATAGTCGTTTTTAATGAAATTCGAGGGCAAGTGGATACTTGATGGACAGCAACTGCTGTCGCCTCTATCAGAATCATCTTGTGCGTTGTCGGGTTTTTAGAAAGTAATACAATCTCTTCTCTTTTTGCTTTCTACGTACTTTAAAAATATTGACCCATACATAGCTTGACCACAAGTGCCTTGGGTATTGGCGCAGAGTGACGGAGGAGGGTTGCCATGTTTACTGGTCGCGCTACTCTGTCAGTTGGACGTCAACGCTGATGGTGGTAATAGTAGAACCTGTCCCAACCCCGTCCTACGTTTCTAAGGCGCGGTACAGAGATTTTGGTCAAGCTATAACGCCTTTATTAATAAAACATGCAGTGTTTTAATCGTGCGGTTGGATACGAATTTGTCCCTAGCAGATGTCTATAGCGATTAATGATTAATCTGTCTGTATGTCTAGCCGGATGTGTGTGCAATTATTGCATAATTAATTGTAGATTGATAATTGATTGATGACAATTTGTATCAATACACCGTTTAGCGATATAGACTATGTCACTTAGCACTTAACTTCAATTTATTATAGAGCTCTGACTTAAGTGCAGGCGTGTTGTTAATTGTCAGTAAATTATAATACACTAGCTATTGTCCTCGACTTCGTCCGCGTGGTAACTTTTCCCTTGAAGTTTTGTAGACCTTTCCAACGAATGCAAAACCGTGGAAATTTGTTCGTGCGTTCTGGAGTTAAATCGTCAGGAAGGAAAACCCGACTTATTTTTGTATATTAGATTTCAATATTATAAATGAGAAATTGTGTTAGTCCGAAAATTCTTATCTTTAAATGACTAACACTCTCATTTCACCTGGAGTTGTTTGGCCAAAAACAACTCCAGGTGAAATGACACGACCATAATAATGTCTCAATAGTGAATCTCAAAAGAAAATGTTCCCAATAATCAAGAACAGTTATGAATTCAGCAGTCTATTGTTATGAATGAGAACGTTACATTTTTTTTAGATTAAAAGTATAATGTACTTTTTTAATTAAAGATAAATTTAAAATCCGAACCACGTGTGAAGATTCACACAGAAATCATTCAACGAAATATGTATTATGAATTTTAATGTTGTCCATTTTGACGGCATTCACAATTATCGAGCTCATTTCGAGCATTTCCAGAGCCATCGTTAGACCTACCAGCGCCCTGAGCGAGCCTTTCTTTGGCATTCCCAATTTCAGTTCGAATACACACGAAAAATCGGCCGGGCGTTTTATATGACGTGCGGTGCCCCAAGCCTCATTTTACCCAGCACCCTGCGGTCGCCCCCTCTAAAGCCGCTACTGATTATTTCCGCGTCTCAAACACGCCACAAACTTAATAGTATGTAAATATCCATCGTTACGCAAATAATTCGTTGAAATCATATTTGATCTTCCGCTATTTGTTTGCTCAAATATTTGGGGTCGAGCATCTAAAACAATCAATGGAAAGAACCTCACAAGTTCTGAGATTCAAAATTTGATGGAGTTGTGATTTTGAATCATGAAATATGGCCTCCTCCCTCTACAAGGTGTAACAAAAGTAAGTAATAGTTAACTGTGCAAGTAGCAGCGTTTAAAGCGAAAAAAATTTTTGTAATTTGTATGGGCAAATTTGTAATTTGTGTCACTCGGGAGCTTGGCCATACAAATCACATTTTTTCCCTTCCAACGCTGCTACTTTCACAGTGAATTCTATATCAGGGACACAAAGGATCCTTAAAGTTTTATCACTTACTTTTGTTACACCCTGTATAACTCTGCCTTCCTTAAGCTTAAATGCCGTTAACCAACATCTAGTCGTTTTTGACATTTTGATGCCATCATAAGCCGAAATAAAAGGTCTATCAGCTCTATCAGCGTGTATTAGCAAAATTTTTGTAGCTTTTATAGTCATCGAGTTATTAAAATTAATATTGCCGTTATGAATTACCAAGCCCATAGAAAAACTTCGGCGTTTTTTACTCATAACTCAAAAAGTACTTTTTGTACATAGTGGCATTTTAGCTTGAGGACGGCAGAATTGTATCCGTAGCACAGAATAAATTCACCATAGAGCAGAGAGGCGAGGTAGAGAAATTATGTTAAAATAGAAGAAGAGAAATATTAGGAAATACGGATTGAGTAAGTATATTCGATAGACAGATAAACTGATAGACAGACAGACGAAAGAAAATTGTAGTTGAACACTGCCCAATAATCATTTTATAAGTCTCCGTTTTTATATAATACAAAATCACAACTGGTTCGACAGAAATCAGAAAACCATTTTCAATCAAAATCGGCCAAGTTTAAGTTTTACGCGCATACAAAGGGTTATACAAATGCTCCTAGTATTAAGCACTAATTATAATAACGGACCATAATCTGTGAACTTTTTAGCTATTATCGTTTTTGAAATACAGCCTGGAGACAGACGGACAGTCGTAAAAGTCGAAAAGGATTTTACCAGTTTTTAACCCATTGTTACGGATCGCTTATAAAACGGAGTAGTTCAAAAGTTGATATTAAATCTGTGTACAGGTTAACACTGTGTATTTTGGACCATCAGAAGCGTCATAATATTGTAAATTTGATGGATCATGGAAGTTCATTAGAATATGGCCGCCGAGCGCCCGACCGGCGCCCAACCCTACTGGCGATTAACTCTGATGTATACTGTTTACTCTATAAGCTAGATAGCACATCTATATAATAATACGCGAGCGGAAAACTTGTGTTCCCTTTTTTCAAGGAAGTCGCGTAAATGTAAAAGCTTGAAATTTCCCCTAGTTGTTGTTGATATGGAGGAGGAGCGCAGAATACCAATATTATTTTAAAATATGCTTTAATTTTGTATATTTTTAATAAATAAAATGCTACGCACGCTACAAGACGTACACTACAACAATTTGATATGACACAATAATCATACACGAAATTCTCTTTTGTCTATGGTTTAAGTTTATTTTTTAATAAAATTTAATGGCCTTGTAACGAGATATACCAAATTAAAGTATGTGATTGTATTGAAAATAGATAATTGTTTTTTTAGCTCCTATAGCCGGTGGATTTAAATATTTATGGACGAATTTCGACCACAGAGCGACCTCTAGTAGTATACTTAAGTCCATACTGTAGTATAACCTATAAATACACGTCTTTGCATTAGTTGTGGATGATTTATATAGTACTGGATTTTGCCTGCGGCTTCGTTCGCGGAGAATTCAAAAATCCTATATAAGTCTGGTTCTCATGATGGTTACCTTCGATTTTTTCAATGTTTTATTCGAGCCGGATAATAGTACGGTGAAGGATAACTATGTATTATAGATCAGCCGTCAGCGGTTATCACCGCAAGGCCCACGAATGTTCGTAACCTTGTCCTAATAATATCAAAATAAATATACGTAAGTGGAAGAAGCGGGTAACTAACATTTAAAAATCTGCCGTATTCTTGCGTAAATAGACGATTTAGGATAAGAAAAATGATTTGATATTAAAATAATGTGATGAATTAATAAGTAATTTACAAGATTTGTTGCAATTTTAAATAAACGAATTATGTCACATCGTAGTTGCGGGCATCACCTAGTTTGTAATAGAAACTATATTTAAAGTATTTTTCACTTTCATCCCCTATTTTATCCTCGTGTGGTTAAAATTTATCAAAATCCTTTTGGATGCCAAAATCATAATACTACTTGTTTATCTGTGATGTATATTTTGTTTCACATTTTTTATGATATGTAGGAGGCAAACGAGCAGACGGGATGGAAAGCAACTGACGTCGCCCGCCGTGACATCCGAAGAGTCGCAAGTGCGTCGTCGGCCTTTATGAGGGAATAGGGAATGAGAATAGGTCTATCCCTATTCTCATTCCTTAGGAGGATTAGGGAATTTGGGCCAACGGTAAACTCACTAATTGAACGAAACACAGCACAACGCCGTTTCACGCCAGTTTTCTGAGCCGGCCCATTCGTGCGGAAGCATGGCTCTCCCACGGTAATGAGCATCCATATTATGTACTTGATATCGGAAAATATCTCATTGGTACACGCCTCCACCGGGGTTTGAACCTGCACCCTCTCGAGTGCGATCCAAAGGTCTAACCTAGTGGGTTACGGACGCTTCTTCAAGATGAATAATATGATGAGCCTACGAAACATTAAGGCCTAAAATATTCTGTTGTTACCCATCTCAAACGTCGAGGGAAGTTTGGATAAGCTGCGTGACTAACTTTTTGGCCTCTGCCTGACTTGATAAGATTGTAGGATTATTTTCAAGCTTTATTATATATATTTATTTAGGATTAAGACTAACCTTTTTAGGTTTTTGTACCCAAAGGGTAAAAACGAGACTATTACTAAGACTTCGATATCTGCGCGTCTGTGTACCACTTAAAGGCTGTATCTCGAAAACGGTAAACGGTAAAGCTACAGAGTTGAAATTTTATGTATTTTATATATGTATTTGTGTTGTCGCTCTAACAACAAAAAAAAAACAAAACAAATTAAACAAGTAAGATATTTTTTATCATATAACAAACGTGTTTTTTGCCGCCAGTTTCTTCATTTTTACCCGACTGCGCCAGGAGGAGGGTTTTTCGAGAGTATGTATGTATAATTGTTTGGCCTGATGGCTGATGCCTCACCGAATTCTGAAACAGGCACTATTAAAGAATAAATTTTATTTAATACTTTTTACTTTCTTTTTACTACTATTTTAGTTTTTTCCTTTGGAAGTCGGTTTTAATTTTTTGTTAAAAAATAATAATTAATGTACATAATATATTAACATATTTAAAATTTTTTAAAACATATTTATCCGGGCCCTCATGGTGGCTATACATATAATATTTTGCTATGCCATTTTACTTGACGAACATTTAATTGAGATCTCGCATAATTTGAAATTTTCGTACCCAGTTTGTAGAGTCTTTCATCAGATATTTCAAGAACCACGGCTGTAATTTTTGTCTGTGATTGTGATTGATTATTGTCTATGTTCTAAGTTATATACGCAGGCAATCGGATAAATGAAACAGGAGTTTCGTTCATTGTCTTCCGCATTTTAACGGTGTACTAATTCGTTAGTGTGCAGATTACCTAGGTAAAGTGCAGAATATAAGCCTTTACGAACTTTAACGGATGGTTTCAGGTAATCTGTACTTTAGCGGATTACGCACTCTAACGGTAACAAAAATACTCTCATATAATTCGAAACCACTGTAACAGAAGTAGCGAAAAAAAAATACGAAAAATTCGCAGTGGGGACACATGCATGTTTTATATCTGCGAAAAATACTCTTATATCACTATTTGGGGATAAAATACCCCGACAAAATTTAAATACATCTCAGAAATAGATTTTCATTACCTGAGGACAAAGTCACAAAGTTTTTAATTAGGTTTTAGAAGTATTTGGGTAAATTTCATTACAAGAACCAAGATCAGACTGAAAATTTGGAATAATGAAATAACTTAATCTTATTCAAGATATTTTAATATTTTCTTAGATTTAGATCGTAGTCATTGAATAACAATATGGTATAAAAATATACCTCATACATTGGTTTGCATAAATATAGTTTTAGTTACTATCATAAAACTATTAAGCACTCGCTCAAGATTGGCGGTATGGTTCATTAACCCTCTGTCAAAAATGTTGTCATTTCCATACAAAAAGCGATTGTAAACAAAATGCTGTGTAGTCACATTTGTCTAACCGCGGTTTGTATAGAAATTTGACAAAGGGTTAAAGAACCATGCCGCCAATCTTGAGCAAAAAGGGAATTTAAATTGATGAAGATTTTGACTGATAGGTGTTTGACGACCGAATTACGCTATTATTGACAATATCTATATAAATATATCTATAAAAAAGCAAGCAAGCAAGCAAGCAGCAAGCAATAGACATATATCTATAAAAAAGCGATAAGGAACACGAGCACATCTTCTTCACTATTAACCAGCAGGCTAGGGCCTCGATGACGTATAAATCAATTTGTCTTCGTACCTTCCTGCACTTCGGTGCATAACTAATACAATAGCTGACAGCGCTGATTGGGTGTGTTATGTACTAACACGGTTCGTGTCACACATAATGTAATCCCAGGGGCATACACGCCACATTTAGCACAATACACGAGTATTACAAATAACATTATTCAAGTAATTCACTTTATACAATGCAGTAACCTAATTCTACTATGTGCTACGAATGAGGAACGAAAACTTATTGTTGCATTCAGCTAGAATAGGGGTACTAGAATGTGTAAACCAGTATGCAATGGACCATCATGGCCACTGCAGTCCATCGTTAATTGTAGACCACTATCAATGGCGCTTACACGCCTGGCCATCGTCTGTTATACACTATTACTGCGTCCATGGAGATGGCTTGATGGTCATCATGAAGCCCGTTGTGACGAAGGGCCTTCATTATTTTTTAACGGTGTATATTTTAAGAAAAATATATTATTGTCTTCATAATGTATTTCTGTGCCATACTTTTTGTTGTAATATATCTATAGGTTGAAAATTTGTAAATTTATTTCGTTCACGATAAAAAGAATGATCTCATTAACAAACTGATACCTTACTATAGGAAAGCTCTTATTAGACAAAAGTGTGACGGCCAAGTGCGAGTTGGACTCGAAAATGGAGACCGTAGGCAGAGAGTAGAAGATTTGAATTCCTCATGTAAAAAGTTGATCACTTACAATTTGTAACACTCTACCACGTCATGCAAGCGATAGCGCGATGTAGAGGTTATACAGCGCCATCTAGTTTTAAAAAGGAAGAAACTGGAAAACGCTTTTGTTGTATGCACCTCCTCTTGAACATTTATTTTGTTTTAAGTATTTTCTGTAATAGTAGCAACAGAGATACGAATTCTGTGAAAATTTCAACTCTCTGGCTATTTCTGTTCTTCAGACAGACGGACAGACATCGACGTCTTAGTAATAGGGTATCGTTTTCACCCTTTGGATACTAAACCCTAAAAAGGATATTATATAAATTTGCAAATTTTAACGCTAGGATTTCTAGTATACTAACAAAGATATAGGATCAAACATCTTTACATCCATTAAAAGCTTTTGCATTCGGCATGTTTCAGAAATATAACGTACAGTAACCCGAAACACAAGAACTGTAATACAAACCTACTAAATATCGTCTGAAATAGGGTTGGTAGGCTTTTAAATGGAGAATACTTGTTCATTGTATTATTTTTTTGACCTTATTCACACTTAAATCTTAGCCTTTTTTTTGCATTATCTAGTTCTCAATTAAATATCGTTCGCTATTCATAAACGTGGACTGAAAATATATAATTGAATTGATTGATGAGGGTTCAATGTAATAGAATAAAGTGATAGGATCAATTCAATTTCAATTGAATATAATATAATTTAATATATTGAAAATTTAAATATAATATTGCACATATAATATACAAATATATTTATAGTATAATATACATGCAGTATTGTCGTGTGTACTTAATATTGTTACCTTCTTTTCAAAATTTTCTTTATTAGGAGTACTGGAAGAGATACCAAATAGAATAAGTAGTACCTTTGTACTAAGTTGTGTTAATTTTAAGTTTTTCACTGTAGTGTAAAAAAATAAATAAAAAATAAAATTAATTTTTTGATCTAGGAATAATTCGCATAGAGCCAAAAATAAGTAAAGACGTTAAAATATCCACCATTCAAAAGAAAATCTCAATATTCCGGGGCGTTCCCCCTGATTGTACTTAACTACGTAGTGTCTCTACCAATTTTCAGCTCTATTCCAATTTTTTTAGATTGCGTCTTTTTGCGTCTAAATTACCTGGGCTAAAAAATTCTGCGGTTACTATTTAAAACATGGCTCTTCTTTGGCTGACTCACATTAGCCACAAGCGACGCGACGAGTCATGGAAATTCAAATTGGCGTTTAATTTCAATTTTCGTCGCGTCGCGGTCTCACGGTCTCACGCATCGGAAAACCACCTTTGAGGGAGGTAACAGACAGACATTCACATTTCTAATATAGAAGTAACAATAAACGCTAGCTTGTCTAGATTCCAAACTAGCATTCATGTGTAAAATTTCGCTGTGCGATACGTCGCATTCTTTTGTTACAGGCACACAATGGAGGACGTCACCGTACAAAGTTCAGTTTGAAAATCATCCAACATGCTGGACAGACATCGGTACAACATAACCAACGACACGGACGTCGACAACACAAGGCTTATATCACTCTTGAACAACAATAGCAGCGACATAGGAGAATGGCTGAAGGTTCTAGAAGATATGAGAAGCAAATACAACATTTCGGTGTCGGTGAAAGGCTGTGACTTCACCGAGTACTGCGCGGGAGAATTTCGCAGTGTGATCCTGGCCTATAACAGTGTACATGGATATATTAGTTTGTTGGTAAGTTTTTTTTATTATCCGTTAAACTCTGTCGCACTTTCTTAAGTGTGCTTACACGAAGATTACAAGACAAAAACACAGGACAGATGAAGTGATTTGACTCAATGTTTTTGGTCATATTAATAGTGTAATATTTGATCTTAAATAACATTTTTAGTAAAAATATAATATTTTGAAAAACCAGTTTATGTCATAAACTTTTTAAGGAGCACATGTTCACAAACTATACACCAAATCCATGTTTAAAAACCGCATTAAAGTGGGATAAGTGTGTTTGGAAACAAATTGTAACGTTTGTCACACGCAACTGTTTATTACAGCGCCCCTGGCGAGTCGTTTCTGTAACAACCTAATTACACTAACCGATAGGGTGCAAGCCCGTAATTAGAAACCGTTTCGAAATCGCACCGGCCCCCTGATACACGATGCGATTCCGCGCGGAAACGGAAACGTTCTCACGGAATCTCCTGGCACTTTTAACAGAAGTTTCCGAAATTGGGAACGGATCCGCGCAGAATCGCACCGTGAATCAGGGTGAAAAAGTTTTAGAGATAGTTGGCGACATTACTTTTACAAAAAAATGGCTACTACGGCGCTTCCTGGTGAGTAATTGACATAATATATATCTTAAAACATGCAACGATACAAAATAAACCCATCACTGAAAACTACATGAAAATCGGACCAGTGGTTTTGAAGATAAGTGGGAACATCGGTTTGCACACACACACACACACAACTTTTCACCCCAAAAGCACAAACCGTCACCGTTCCGCCGTAACAAAAGTGCCGGGAACTTTTGAGGTTGTCCTTAAAATAGTGTACTCGGCAGTCTCTGTTCTTAAATTTTTAATTTATTTTTTAATTGTAACTACGTTTAAAATTGTTATTAACAAAATATTGTGTGCATATGCAAATACTAACTTGACAACTTGTAGAAAATTTAAACGATGGTTTGTCTTTGAACTCGAAGAGCAAAATAAACTTTAATTTCATAATATAATTTGCTTTGAATAGTGAATCGTCATTGTAATTAAGAGTTTCAATGAAATAGATCAGGAAATGAGAGCTTCCTAAATTGCTTTGAGGAAACGTAGCTAAAATGCTGAGTAATAATAAAATTTGTCTATTAAGTAACTACGTAAATTACGATTTGACGATTATTTAAAAATGAACGTTATTTGGAAAAGTTTACAAGGGTGGCCAGATTCAGACTGATTATGCAATAGAGTTTAATCAAAGTTTTGGTCACCGCTCCGGCGTTAATTCTTAGGACTTTTCATAAAGATCTTGTTAATTAACGAATCATAAAACGTTTGCTTTCATCGTAATATGACTTTTGCTTTTTTATTTAGAATTTTCCGGGGCAGTAAAGTAAATTTACGTGACACGGGACTACGCGTAAAATTCCGGGACAATCGGAAATCCCGGCCATGTGACAACCCTAGTTAATACACAGGTCTTAACAAAGAAAGTGATAACACTTTACGGTCTGCATATGTACTTTGTATAGAGTTTACTGTGAAAGTAGCAGAGCTAAAGAAGAAAAAATATATTTTGTGATTATATCGCCAAGCCCCTAAGACATGAGTTTGCCTAGTACAAATGAAAATTTCTGTTTTTCATAATAATAATACGTTTTACATTACGTCCGTCTAGTCCCGTGGTAAGTACCTGTAGGACTTGTGTTACGGGTACCCGACAACGGAAATATATTAAGTATTTTTATACTATACACATATTTAAGCTTTTTATTATATGATGCACATATTTAATATATGTCTAAGACCCAGAAACATCGGAAAACTTTTGTTCCGTCGGCGGGAATCGAAGCAACCTTACCAACTGAGCCACAGAGGTCGTCATCTTTTTTGCTTTTAGCGTTGCTATACTTTCACGGTTAACTCTTTAAGAGAGACCCATACACATCCTTAAGTGTAATCACTTATTTTTGTATAGAAAAAAATGATTGAAAATCCAAAAACACTTTAATGACTGACGTGAAAAGGAGACTTTTCAACTCGTTAATAGAATCAGGCGTTACTTTACGGAAATCCATAGCTTTGAGTTTAGTAAATTAAGATTTTTGGCAATATTCCGCGAAAATTAACCTCAACCTGCAAGTAAAAATGCGGGTTGAGAATCTCCACGCGCGTTTCGCCCCAACACAGGGGCATCCTCAGGATGTGGACTCTACGAACAACGTCCGTTAAGTACCGCCACTAGCCAAAGTGTATAAAAGGCGGTGGCTGGTGGCGGCACTTATAATGATTTTGCTGAATATTACTTCAAATCAAAATTTACTAAACTTAAAGCTTTTCAACTCCTCCGCATATACTGTATTTTTTTCTTTTTCTGTGTTTTATTAACATTATCAATTTTCAGATTTGTCTGTTCGGTACCTTAGCAAACGTTTTGAATGTAGCTGTACTGACCCGTCGCGACCTCGCCGCAGCGCCCATCAACAGGCTGCTGAAGTGGCTGGCGGTGGCCGACGTCTTCGTCATGCTGGAGTATGTCCCTTTCTCCATATACAGGTATCTGGTGAGTTGAAGACATAGGGACATGTTTGTGGTAACAAAGAAATTAATTCATAGGCACTTTAGACAGATAGGGGACCTGCGATATTTGGTTAGAATGAGTCAATTCATACAACTCCGTTGCGCCAAATTTCGTTTATCACGCAGAAGCCGTACAATTTTCCGGACCTGTCCTTCCTCGGAACGCAGAGTATATACATACAAAATTTCAGAAAAGTTTTTAACAGACACTGAGACAGACAGACACACTTTCGAATATTAATAAGATAGTATAATTATGTTTGTGATACATTTTACGAAAAAAAAGAGATTTAGGTTTGGCACTTAGCATAGTAATTTGTGCGTATGTCTCAATGTATTTAAAAATAAAGTGGTAATAGTATCATCGTTAATAATAGCTAATAATAAATAAGATGTGCAACTGTAAAGTTAAACTGAAAGGACACTGTGACAGCTAACCGATCACTTCCAGCTGTTCCCCGGCCAGGCGGAGCGCCCGTACTCGTGGGCGGTGTACATGCTGTTCCACATGCACTTCACGCAGCTCCTGCACACAGCATCCATATTGCTCACCCTCACCCTGGCCATATGGAGATACCTGGCCATCAAGTAAGTATCCGATTAGCAATCAGGGAAGGTGAAATAGTGCTAGATTGCAGATCTAAGTCAAATTGGTCGCGTTATGTCATTCCCAGCCGGATTACATGGAATCGACATATTCCAACCAAATGGCGGACGTCCAACAACTGGCTCTCTTTTAATTTCCCCCATGGTACTATCCTTATATAATAGATAGTTTAACTTGGCTGTGCTCACCACCTTTCTGTGAGGCCGTGGTATCACTCCGGTCGAGCCGGCACATTCGTGCCGAAGCATAGCTCTCCCACGGCAGTCATCATCCATATTATGTCTCGAGATCGGAAAATGTCTCATTGGTCACACACCTGCACCGGGGGTTGAACCTGCACCATCTCGAGTGGGAACTTACCCACTAGGTTACGGACGCTCGAAATGAATGTATGAATGCGCATTAGTGAGGGGCTAAAAAGTACATTTTACCATTCGAATACCAAAAATTAGCACAAAAGCTCATTTCACAGCAGTCAACACTTTTCACTGCGCTTTCTAAACTTACACAAAGCTTATTTTCATACGTTTAAGCTTCCACACGCGAGCACACTGCGCCTGAAGCTTTCCTTTATTGAAAGTTTTGTATTCAAACTAGGTACGTGTTTTACGTTGTATTAAATTCTTCCAAACGTAAATAATGCCGCATCGGTAGCACGAAGTACTTCTTGTAGCTAAATAAATGTAAGTCATTTAATTTAAACAAGAAAAATGTTGTTGACTTATACTACTACATTAAACTCTACGGAGTTTAATGTTAAAATTCGTTTATGGCACGAGACCGTACATTTTCCGGGATAAAAAGTATATCCTCCATATGAAATTTCAAGGCCAAGTCGGTTCAGTGCTTAGAGCGTGAAGAGGTAACAGACAGACAGATAGATACACTTGAAATACACAGATATAGATAAATCCTACTTCCTAATTCCAACTAATACTATAAACGCGAAAGTTTGTGACTATGTTTGTCACTTCTTCACACTTAATTTGGCATGAAGCTAGCTGGTACTCTGGATTAGCACTTTTTACGCGGGTAGCATTGCGGGGCACAAGTAGTCTATATACATAAAAGCTACAACAACTACAGTACATCACAAAACCACAGCTGATAGAAGTTTCAAATTTTGCATATGGGGAACCCTATATATATTTCATTCCTATAATATATAATATTATATATCCTATAGTATAAAAGTAGTAAGAAAATGTAAAAAGTTTAAAATTATTTTTGGGGATTGAAAATACTTCTAATTGCGAGCGAAGCTGCGGGTAAAAGCTAATATAATATATGCCAAAATTATTCGTAAGGTCAGATAAACTTGTTGAGAATATATGAAAAAAGTTGATGACGCCTTAATTTCCTAAGCGAAAATTTTTTAAAGCGTTTTTATGAAAGCTCGAAAAATATTCAAAGCGTACAAAGTTTATGAGTTTCAGATAGTTCGTTGATGCCGGCTAGAGTTTAAAAATAATATACGAAGCAGATAATATTTTCCAACGAAACTGTCTCAAGAAATACAAGTAACTTTGGTGTCGAGAGTCTTGAACTCTTGAGGCGAATTTTTTAAACTTATTTTTCAAAGTCAAACTCAAAGTCAAAGTGTTTTTATTACAAATAAGATCATTAAGATACACTTTTTGAACGTCAGAACTACGGTGCCTACCACCGGTTGGCGTTTCGGGAACTAGCCGTGCGAGAAGGACCATCTTTTACCAAAAAGATGAAAAAAACATTCCTTTAAAATAAAACAACGTTACAATGTAAGCACTTACGAGATATGTAACAATAATAATAATTGAGATAACCTGCATAGAGCCACCTTATTCCCAAACTGTCTTCGATAAAATCATTTTATAATGTGCTTTAGCTTATAAACGTTTTTAATAGTTTTTTTTTATTTATTTAATTAAAAAATATATTTAAATAAGTTTAATAAATAAATAATACATTTTTCAAAAGCTTTTGAAAAATGTATTATTTATTTATTAACCTTATTAATTGTTCGGGCAACACAAGACTAGTTTTTTAAGCTAGGATAAATAACTAGTGTCATAACCTAGCTTTCACACCGGTTTTCTTAGAGGCCGTGAAAAAAAGTCTTACAGCTTTTATAAAATTACAATAATTTAGTTATAATTGGTTTATATAAAGAACTAGCTTTTGCCTGTGGCGTTGCCCCAAAATTTCGTAAATACAAATATTTTGGAAATTAGATAATTTCGAAAACCAAAATTAGTTTATGTTATTCTCTATCTTTTAAATCGAAACTTTAAACCGGTTGGACAAAAAACACAAACACACGATATAATATACTATAATATACACGATAGAATACGATCCCTAAAGTTTTATCACTTTTGTTACACCCCGCAGAGTATCACGATCACAGACTATGTTATCTGAAGATAAAATAGAAAATAACTAGGATAGAAAACATCGCTTAGAAATAAAAACACACAAGAGACTAGATCACCTGATAACGTCGCACGTATCTTTAAACCTTATTCCTCATGATAATAAGGTCGAATATATAACACCAGCTACGTACGGTATGAAGAATATTCCTCATATTTCCATCAGGACAAGACTTTTATTGTTTTATATTGCACTTGGACTAAAGCATAGAGTACGCTGACGTAGAGTCATCAACAAATGAGCTTAAGATTTAAAGCTCATATTTGAAGATTGTTATTAATGTAATTTTTAATGATGTTTAGGGGGCAAGCGAGCAGACGGGTTACCTGATGGAAAGCAACTGCCGTCGCCCATAGCCACTCGTGACATCCAAAGAGTCGCAAGTGCGTTGCCGGCCTTTATGAGGGGAATGGGAATGGGGATAGGGGGATTAGGAAAGTTGTGCCACAGGTAAACTCACTCACCGAACGAAACACAGCATAATGCTGTTTCACGCCAGTCTTATGTGAGGCCGTGGAATCACTCCGGTCGATGCGGGCCATTCGCGCCAAAGCATGGCTCTCCCACGGCAAACCTGTTACTTAGGGAAACGCGCACGCATAAGAATACATTTTATAAAATACCAGCAGCTGCCCACAACTCCGTCCGCGTGGTAACTTTTCTCTTGAAATTTTTTCTGTTTTTTTTTTCTACGAACCTCGCGCAGCCCGAGACCTTTCCAACGAATGCAAAACCGTGGAATCGGTTCGTGCGTTCTTGAGTTATATCGTCAGGATGGAAAACCGGACTTATTTTTATATAATAGATTACGACTCCTTACATCTAAGTTTATTTTAAGTTAGCATTGTATAGAAAAGAAATGTATTCTAAAATTACTCTAAACGTTAGCAAACCGTGTAAATGTATCGTTAGCATACCGTTTAAATGTATCGTTAGCATACCGTTTAAATGTATCGTTAGCAAACCGTTTAAATGTATCGTTAGCATACCGTTTAAATGTATCGTTTGCATACCGTTTAAATGTATCGTTAGCATACCGTTTATATGTATCGTTAGCATACCGTTAAACTTAACAAACGGTAAGGATCTCGTTGTGAATAAAGCGTTCTTTTTTATATAAATTTCTTCCTTTCTCAGATACCCGTCGCACGGAGCCTCTTTGTGTTCTGACCGGCGGTGCTCACTGGCTATCTTGTGCAGTTTCTTGCTGCCGCCCGTGCTGTGCATACCCTCATATTTCGTAAGTACCTTCTTATTCGCGCTAATCCTTCGTGAGAATTTTAGGGGAAGTTGATTTATAGAAAAATGATGAACCTAGATCAAGTCCGTTGTGCGCACAGCCCCATGTGTGCGTGCACTTGTAAATTTCATTTACGTGGCAGGTGCCGTCTGAGTAAACACATAGGGTCACGCGCACAATATGAAATATGCATGATTTTTAATTCTTTGTTGAAAAAATCCATCGTTATTTAAAAATGATATCAAGTCCAATTTAACTATATAGTTTTTTTGATAAAATTGAAAATAACAAAGTTATAAGCACATAAAGTAGTCTGTTAGAAAGCGAGATCCGATATTGACTGTGACGTTAGTCTACAAGATGCATACAAAAGTTCAAACGAAATAACGTTTTGAGAGAAAGAGATGAGAGAAAGAGACAGAAAACTTAAATCGCTAATATCTTACTTATTTTTCAACAGAAATCTGAGATTTTTTATCATTCTATATAATCTTTTAACATATTATTTTGCATTAAAAAAAATTTGTTTAATACGCAATACGCATATTCACTATTGGGTTGAATTAAGTATATTTGGTTATGTTAAGCTAGGAAACTAAATAGGGAGAAGTAATGTGCGCCATCTGTGTCCGAAACTTATCATCATGAGTTTGTTACCACTGATAAATTGACCGCCTGCCATCTGCCAACTTACGTTCGCACTGAAACAGTACGCACCAATAAGATACCTACGTATACGTACCTCGACACTTCCGACCAATCAGAGGGCAGTGGCTTTGGGCGGAATTTTTTCCGAACTAAACTAATAACATTTCCGCTCTTTTGGTTCATATGCTTGATGGCCTCCGGTGACAAAAAAGCACAAGCGTTGTTAAACGCCGGTTTTCTGTAACTAAATACGGCACGGTGCCGTTCTGTGTATCAACATGGTACTAACTAATGTTATCACAATACCCTATATTGTGATGTACATCAGGCTGCCAGTTATTAAATGAATTACAGGAAATTAATCCGGTTAGCCAGATAAACCTTGTTTCAACATAACAACAAAGTTAAACTGTGCAAGTTAACTTCATTTCATGTTATGTTTGTTAGCTCTTTCTTGATTGAGAAACATATAAAGTTTTTTATATAAACCTAAAATAAGTATTGCTATAGGTATTTTGTTTTTTTTTTTAATTAGGCTCGCCTATTATATGCTATTATATGTGTTCGAACCTATAGTATAGTATAGCGATATACAATAGCACAATATCGAGCTCGAACCAAAGCTTTTCTTGTTAGCTGATAACTTTCAGTTAGCAAAACATTACGTGATACTAATCCATCGATAAACTATTATAATTTGCATTTGGTCAAGGTCTATCAATTAAAGATCGGCAAAGAAACCCTCCCCAAAGGTATAATATTAATTAAGGCGCGGACGAACCTCGTACTTTAACTAATTATTTGCGTCATGCCATCACTATGATCGACTACCTTGGACAGATTAAAATACTATCTATAATGTGTCTCCCGCACGGAGAGAATATTAAAACTCTACATCTAAGTAAGAATGGCTAGTATCTCGCGTGACTTAAGCGTAAAATTAAGGCTTAAAGATTAAGGATTGAGTATGTTAGGTTGGAAACTTGCCCCCCCCCCAGGGGTTGAAGTTGCAGGGCGGGGATTTCAGAGAGTGACATTGTGTGTTTTGTATTTTTGTTAAGTATGTGTTTTTTCGGTGTTTAATGTGTGATAATGGTAGAATATCAAATATTAAACATTCGTTGATGACAACGCACAAGTATGGACAAGTGATACAACTTCAAGAAACGTGCTGTTTTGTGTTCCCCTCCGAAACTCCATCCGAAGTTTTAGTAAAGTGTCTACCGCTTTACTAAATCGACTGACTTGATTCTGACTGTTTTGACGTTTTATATTCACTCTGACTAGACTTTAGACTTGACGAAATATATATATAAATAAATAAATAAATAAATAAAGAAGTTGTAGATATGGCGCTTATCATTTAGTCAGCCCATGACAATTTCATGTTTGCCGTAATCTGATCTTCATTCTACATTTTAATTAAACCGACTTAAAGTCGATACTAGCTACCATGTCATGATTAGTCTAAATTTAAATTTTTGACTGGTACCGACTTCAAAATTATGAAGATTGTGTACGGA
>JAOTAV010036952.1:0-18759 GCA_026546445.1 Cyclargus thomasi
ACCTTAGATGATTTTCCCGTATACGAAATTTTGTATGGGATCTGTAAGTCTATAAAATAATTTGTCTATGCTATTACCGTTCTTGGGATACAGCCTGGAGACAGACAGACAGATAGGCATCATAGTCTTAGTAATAGGGTTCCATTTTTACCCTTTGGGTCCGTACGGAACCCTAAAAACGGTGGACTAGGATGGTAACATCACTCACTGGTCGCGAGGACGCTGCCGCTGCGCCTCATGTATCATGCGAAGCCGACGCGCAGCGGACCAGCGCTCCAACGCCAGTGAAGCACCGGCCTCCGCCTCGCCGCCCGCCCGCGTTAGCTCCACGCCGCGCTCGGGGCTCCAGCGACCAATCTGCATGTAAATAAAACTCTGCATGTAACGATATGTCGGTGACGGCCGGACAAACGAACCTTAGGTCGTTTGTCCATAGCACGCCGTCACCGTGATTATTTAGTAACGATAAGCAACTTAATGATCTAGGCTATAGGTTTCATTTTCTATCGACATTACTCTATGCTCTAACGTCCATAAAATATTACGCGTGCGTTCAGAAATGTCATTATTATACTAAATCATTTTAGTTCGTAGACAGAGAAGCCATAGACTGCTGTATATTTCCTTTTCATTCGCACATGAAAGAGTTAGGTAATTACGTATTGCTTGCGTACGAAAGAGAAAAAAAAAATTTTTTTGTCCCTTATCATATGGCCACTTTTTTGAAATGTTAGGCACGCAATGTGCTAAACAAACTTTGACGTTTCGTAATCTGACCGCTGGGCCCTAGAAATTTTAATTGTTTTAAGCCATAACACAACCTTTTAATTTCTGTTTAGTGTTTTTCTTATATGCTGTGTTTGTGCAGAAAGTTAAAACAATGGTGCGATGAAATATCTTTGGATGTAATAGCGATAGCAGAAGAAAAATTGACGGAATTTCTTTTCATACGTAAGTTAGAGAAAATTTCGATATGTTTTGCTAGCATCACATCTATTTTTCTAGAGTAATTTTCGTAAATTATTTAGATTATGCTTAAGTAACATATTTTTCTAATGTTAACATCGAGTTAGTTGTATTTTTTATGAATATTTTGTTTGAATAACGTAAAATACCAGTGTTGCCAGACATTGTCTATAATAATTACCTATCAAATGGGGAAATTTATTGATATAAGGTTATTTTATGGTTAAACATAAAGTGAAACCAAAATATTATTTCAGTTTTCCTAATGACCCCGAAATCCGCAAATGAATTCACATTTCAACAAACAGGATAAATTGGAACTCAACACCAAATTCAAGAATATGCGAGTACGCCATACGCCAAGTATTTAATGCGGGGACAGAGTTTAGTGATTCAACGCTTTTATGAGCTGCTAAGTAGGGAAATATTGCAACTAAACGCCCAACGAAGTGGGCCACGGGACAGCTAGTTTATAATAAATACACGACCGCTTTATGCATGTGCAATTTATCGGGCCGTAACAAATCTCGTTGTCTGTGACGGCGTGCAGTGGACAAACGGCGTTAGTGCCTTTTATACATGCGCCTACCTCGTCTTACGCCAATTCCGGCATCTAGATTGTATATTACCTCTCGGTACTGACGCAGCAGCTGCGGCGACTGTGGTAGCGACCAGTCGACAGCGGGCCGCGCGCCACCGCCCCATGCCGCCGACGCCGCCGCCACCAGCGCCTTGCGAGCCATCGCGGCGCCGCGGTGAGACCTGAACCACATGTTATATTATACCAGCGGACCCCGACAGACGTTGTCCCTCCGGTCTGTGTTCGTGAACCTAAACCATTCTCATATTCCCTTGAAAAACAAAAAAATATATCAAATCGGTCCACTCGTTTAGGAGAAGTTGAGTACAAACACGCACACAAGAATTATGTAATATTAAGACTATCACTTCCACACTCAAACTTTTAATGATTACATAACTTTAATTAAAATGGGTCTAGCCGGATAGGTATGACGAATCGGCGCCCAGAAGGTAATCGAATAGTAACTTAGGTTTTAATATTAACTTGATGCACAATTTATGTAGTTTTCGCGACGAACTTCCGGTTTGGCCTTGAGTTAGAGAGCATAGCATCCATATGCTTGACTTTACCATAGTTGGTCTATGCTATTACTGAATCTGATTTATCTCTGAAGCTAAATAAAATAAGGTAAAGTAACGAGAAGTGAAGTTATGTTACGGAGAAACGTATTTTTTTATATATATTTTAGAAAAAAAATCTAAAAAAATAAAAAAAATTGAAAAAAATATTTTCTGCTCTTATGAACTGTCTGGGTAGCTAACTGGCTTATCAGTTATATACTGAGGACTTGTTTCACTGCATACTAATAAAGTTTCTGTTAGGCTATCCACAACTTTTTCGACAGATACTCCATACAACATCTGCCAAATAAAGCTGTGGATAGACTATCTGTAAGCGGTGAAACAGGCCCTTAGACTTAGTAGTCTTAGAGTCTAGCTTAGAAATTAAGCTAGTTTTGTCTACACGAAGCCAGAAATACAAGCTAGCTAATTCATTGGCACTTGCTATCGTGGCTTGAAAAACTGGCCGCGTATCCGGGGCACAACACTCACTTGTACTCCACGATGGCGGCTACGGAGGCGACGGAGCGGCGTATGCGAACCTCGTGAACCTCTTCCGTGAGCGCGTACAGCAGCCGCACTATCTCCGCCGACGGCGTGCTCGGCGGTATGCGCGACACGAAGATGCGGCAGTTGTTGATGGACGGACACACACCTAATTTAGATATACCTTCAAGCCCGGCCGCACACTATCCGAATTTCTGATCAGAAGAATTCGGACGCCTGTTAAGGACCCATCAGAAAATGCGGATAGTGTGCAGGATTCACAACAAATTTATAGATTAAGTTAGCACTAGCAGTCAGACTTTACCAGTCTTGACAATATGTGGAAAATGGAGCACAAAATTCAACAATATAACACTTTTTGTTATCAAGCTTTAATAATACACAATTCGCCATGAAAACAGTTAACTGTACATTTTTATATCATAGTGATAACGACGACGATAATTTGACGACCTCAGTGGCTCAAGCGCGTTGGTAGCTCAAGCCAGGGGTCGCGGGTTCGAGACCCGCTGAAGGAACAAAAAGCTTTTTAAAGTTTCTAAGTCTTGGATGTGTATTAAATATGTGTATCATATAATAAAAATTTTAAAAATGTGTATAGTATAATAGTATTTATTATTATTAATATCAAAATCTCACCAAGCTGCCATGAAGGTCTGATCATGTAGTTGTTGAACATATGGATTGCATTACTGGCCTCTGCCTCCGTAGTATACATAGCAAAAGCGTATCTGAAAATATACTTTTTACTTATGTGCCTGTGTGGCTTTGCAATTAAAGACATTTGTATACAATCAAAGATCAGGTGCACCTTGTATTAGACATTATATAAGATTATAGTAATTGTAATAAGATAGGACATAATATAAAACATTATAGATCTTAATACAATATCTGTAAATTAGACAGACAAATCCAACTTTTAACCTGCTGCTAAGTCAAAAGAAGACCTTTTGACTTAGCAGAAGGTAAAAAATTTAATCAGAGCTTTTGTAGCCTAGTGGGTAAGACATTAGGTTCGCACTTGAGACCTCGAGGCGACACTTCAAACCCTAGTGGAGGCATGTACCAATGACACATTTTACGATCTCAAGTACATAATATGGATGCTCATTGCTGTGGGAGAGCCATGGGGGTTGTGCTGTGTTTCATTCAGTGAGTGGATTTACTGGTGGCCCCCTATTCCTATAGGCCTGCAATGCACTTGCTACTCTATAAATGTCACAAGTGTCCATCTGCAGTCCTCAAGCTAAAATGCCACTATGTACAATAAGTACTTTTTCAATTATGAGCGAACAACAATATTAATTTTGATAACTCAATGACTATAAAAGATTGGTAATACACATCAATAGAGTTTTTTTCTTCTGATTGTGATGGCATCAAAATAGACTAGATGTTAGTTAACGGCTTTTAAGCTTGAGGATGGCAGCCATGGGCAACAGCAGTTGCTTTCCATCAGGTAACCCGTCTCTGCACTTGCTCGCTAAATATCAAAAAAAAAGTCAGACTGGTTTCTGGTGTTTTAAAATTGTTTACAATGTTTCACTATTTTATTTTAGAATTGTAATATGATCAAAGGTGCATGTGATTTTCAACATCAGCTTATAAGTTATATAAAATAGTAAACTAAAGAGTCTATACCCGCGGTTCCAGCCAGAAAAGTTGATCATTAGACGAAACTCGAACAGATCGCCAGCTCGACTAAACAGCGGCACCAGGGTGTCTTCGAAACAGTCGTGGGGTATACGCCCGATAAACACCTGTTGGGAAAGATAGTAAAATGACATTTTTGGGACTTCATTCGGTGTAGGAAACTTGAAACACCGGTCTCACCATCGCTCTAGTACAAAGCATATTTACCTACTTTTTATAGGTTGGTTAAAAACAATAGTGTTAAAACGGCGCGAAAGATGGCGCTGGTGAAAAATTGTCTGTAAATTCCGAAATTAGTTTTTCTCAATCGCAAGTAAGCTGTATATGAAATGACTTGTAATGTCCTAAAGCTATGATAAATTTACGATATTTTCCAGATATTTTGAAAATTGGAGATAAAGGTAACTTGTCGAAAAAATTGTTCAGCAGTTTCTTGGCGGGAAACATGATTTGAAAGAATAATTTAGGAGATAAAATTACCTCGCAGTTTCTCGAGGGTTCTGGTCCATTCCAGGCATGAGGAGCCTTCCTGTAGATTCGCTGACCATTGATTTGAGTAAGAGTATAAGACTTGTTATTTTCAGTAAGAGATAAAAGTCTCGAAGACAATTCGTATTGATTTACTTCACTGGTAGAATAATGTCTTACAGATGGCATATCGTACACTTAATAATTTAATGATTAACTTAGAATTATAAATTATGCTCTGATCACTGTATAATAATTGGACAGTAAATTAATACAAGTAAAAAGTCTATAATAATGCAAGCCGTATCGACGAAAATAAAAATGGCGTCGAAAAATTATCTGGAAATCAAGATGGAGATTTGTGCATGACCTTGAAAGATCAAAATATATTTTTTTTATTTAAGTAGCTAATATATTGAAATAATCTGATAAAAAGATTTAGAATTTATTTTGTAATAATTTAGAGTTTTTAATCAATAAAAGTTTCATTACAGGAAAAATTACATAGCTTTCGAGTTTCAGGAGGTTTCAGTAAATATTTTGAGTTTTGAATATAGATTTCCGGTGAAAAAAACACTGACACAATCGTGTCACAACTTACAAAGGGGAGAATGGCCACATTAGAATCTGGTACATTTTGATGGATCTATGTACTACTATAAAAAAGCGTTTGTCTGTTTGAGGTGGGTAGTCTCAGAAGCTACTGAAGCGATTTCGAATATTTATCCTACTTAATAGACTAGTAAACACCCAAAGAAGTGGGACGTTCAGCATAAAGCTCGTCTTGTGAAATTTTTATTCATCATAATAAAACATAATAAATTAAAGGCAGAAAAAGACTTTTTGGATAATCATATATCACCCATAGTCATTCCATGTAAGTAACTAGTTGTGGCCCAAGACTCCTGAAACTTTATAAATTATACCGTTTTAACACAATTTCTGCATAGCTCCGGTTGTAGCATGATGTTATAGAGCGGGATCCTCCTATAGCCTTCCTCGATAAATAGACTATCCAAAACAAAAAGAATTTTTCGATTCCGGCCAGTAGTTAATGAGATTAGCGTGTTCAAACAAAGAAACTCTTCAGCTTTATATAATAGGCATGATGAAGTGAGAACGCGAGTAAGATAAAGTTGTTAAATTTTAATTCGGTATATTCTAAGGGTACACTATAAGTTTTAAGTTATGATTTTTTCATATTTTTTACTTGCTTAATATCAAAGCTTTTCTGTATTTGTGATCTTAAAATATAAACCCTACGCGTCTTTGAGTTCATTCTTGCTATCTGAGCGTCTGAGAAATATGCTAACAATTTTTGATCAAGTTTTTCCATTACTTGCGGACTTATGGCTGGAATTGCTTCGAGTTTGAGATAGCCTATATGTTTTCTTGGAATGCCTGAAAAATAGTTGTACATGTATATTCTACATACAGAGCACTTCCGTGTTTTGTATGATTTATTGTGAATTCTTCCAGCATTGAAACCCTTTTTTATCATTTTGACAAAACCAAATTTTACCACAGTTGGTTAAGGAGTTTGAACGTGAAAATCTCCAAACTATTAATATTTTTTCTGAGTTATAAGTAGGTGTAAATACTATACAGAATATAATTATTTTTATTAGAAAATAAAAATAATTAATTTTTATTTTTTTTTATTTTTATTTAATTTAATTATATTCTGTATAGTATAGAGTTTTACAAAGGTCAAAACTGAGTGATAGAATTTAAGCGTGATGGGTGACAACGCATTTCAGTGTTGATACTTTTACAGCTGTAAACTAATAAGGCACAAAAAAGTTTTATCACTTATTTTTGTGAGACTCCTCAGATGACAAAAATATTATATACAATGTAATTACAATTAATAAGCCTGTCCAGTTTTGCGAGTTCGTATGCGGACCATGCATAGGGACTTCCGTATGCTTCCGAGTCGACAGCTATGGAATATAACGTCTGCAAAAATAGAGAGTACCGGATATTTTATCACAGAAATATTTTGTTGCGCAGAAGTTTTAGAGTAAGCTTTATACACATACCTTCAACTGCTGTATACTACATCTGTTTAATTTCTTTAAGTTTTCAGAAGCTATATCCTTGAAAACTATTGGCGGAATTTTCTTAAGATCTTTTACTGGAAAACCACATAGTAAATATCCGAGTTCATTTATATATTGTGGGTCTTTGTACGCTTCTTCACCAAAATACCTCCTAAATGCAGCAATGAGAATACCAAACTGTAAGAAAAATTCATAAAAATCCGGCTTCGCGCTCAGCACTTAAGCAGAGTAATTTTTTAGGTTTATATCCAGGTTTCCAAAACAGCAAGGTAAGTTTAAAGTGCTAAGGGCGTCACTCCGTCCTCCAACCATATCTTCTTGTGGCTCTGGGAATACTGTTTTTAAGTAAAAAAAAATAATTTCTTATTAATTACCGTTCTATCGTTAACATCCACTTTACTATTTGAGAAATATCTAAATACAGATTCCACTCCCATGTTTACATAAAACAAATCTTGTTCTGGTATGTGGTCCAACAGCTTACCAAAAGCCTGTAGTTCCCTTCTTTGCAAATATGCTGAAGTTTTTCCGTCTGTAATTTAAACTAATTATATCACGGATAAAAGTACCTATTTAGAGATGCCAGATGCGTAACTTGATGATTTATAGATCTAATGCTCATTTAACTATCCCCTTATTACCGGGATACACGAGGCTAGTTTTTCAAGCCTGGACGGCAAGCCAGTTTTCTTTTGAACTGTCATGACTTGCTGACACCGACTGGCTTGTCACCGAATTAATAAGATAAGATTACTAGCTTAGAAACAAAGCAAATTTTATTTACATGAAGCCAGAAATACTACCTTGACAGCTTACTGACACTAGCTTACTGGCTCCTGGCTTGAAAAACTGGCCTTGTGTATCCCGGGCATGGCCCTAAATGTTCCCTAGTGGTTATTTATAAGCATTCTATAGAGTATAGACTGAGCGTTTTTAATAATCCTTATGTTCATAAAAACCAATAAAATGACATGGACGCTAAGAGTACACTTAGTGTTAGGGGATGGTTGGTGAAAATCGGCATTACATCAAACAGGGCTCTGTTTGATGTAATCCGATCCGATCCGATCTTTACTTTATAAAATGTATTATGCCCACCAGTAACAATATCCCAAGCAAGAAGAACTCTTGATAATGGTATATATTCCTTCATTGTATATGTTAGTATGTGTAAAACAGATTCAGCATCAAGTCTTAAAAACGCATCTGGAGGACCAAAGAACAAAATGTCCATCGAATTTTCGGTCGGTACATTTCTTGAAGATATAACCATATCATCGTAAAGTTCTACTTCATTTTCTATTTCTAGAAAAACACTTATGCTTAAAATCAACTATCGAGACTTTGGGGAATGCCAGTGGCGTAACTATACAGTTAGAGGCCCGTAGCAAATCCGTTTTCATTCCCCTATGTCAAACCAATACAAAAACACGTTAAACGGGTATTGTAAAAAATAATCACATGCCACTTGTCTAGGGGGACTGATCGAGGGCCCCTTCCGGCTGGGAGCCCGTGGCATTTTGCCGGCTTGCCATGTTGTAGTTACGCCACTGGGGAGTGCTAAGGTAAATTTTTAGCGGATTATTTCCGCTAGTTCTAGAGGTGGAGCGTAAAAGGTACTATAATATTACCTCTTATTGGATAAGAAGACCAATACCCCAAGCATTGGTCAATTTATCTGAAGTCGATCCTGCCCAGAACTCTCTTCTCTTACATCACCTACTAACTAGCTTAACAGTACTTTGTGTAAATCTATGAATTTTCCTGGTCTTTTTTTACTACAAACCCCACAGAACCCTAGACCTTTCCAACGAATGCAAAACCGTGGAAATCGACTAATGCGCTATTAAAGTAATAGCGTCAGGAAGAAAGACCGGGCTTATTTTTTATATTTTTGTACTATACAAATAAAAATGATTTTAACATAAAACCAGAATTAACATCTGAAGCAAGCATAGAATTCCTTTCGTCTTCATAAAACACCTCCCTTTCTTCCATAATTTTCAAATTTGGTGTAACTGGATTGTCACTAAAATTCACAAGTCAGTTACAAAGTTAATATACTTGTATGTGTATAAAAGTAATTATTATTAATTGAAGTGAACCTCTATATCCCACTACCAGTACATACTTGTGGTTCAAAAATAAAATTTGGGCTTTAGCATACTAATTTGGGCACATGTGTAGAGGTATCAAATAGTAATATAACAACAATAACACTATTGATAATAATGAAAAAAAAATCTAGTACAACTAAATAAAAAGTAACAATGATACTTGTTACTTTTTATTTAGTTGTGTCAAGATAATCTAAAAGAGCTGATCATATCGCTGCGAGTGCCAAGTTTCATATGTGATTTTGGTCAGGTTGTGGAAAGCAACAAAAAACATGTTATTGGATTGAAAATTTAAAAAACACAAAATTATTGATACCACAACATGGTGTATTACATAAATGGTTTTATCCGAATTTGCAGAACGAAACTGCGATTTTTTTAAGCAAGAAAACGAAAAAAAAAAAACACATGGAAATTGGCACTTGCCGCGACATTATGTATCCCAAACCGTAAAATTATACTTAATTTAACCTAATGACATAGACATTTCAGAAATCTTGGGAACCCTTAATAAGAAAAAGCTGCGCTTTTTCGCTAGTTTATTTATTTCTTATCGCCCGAGATTACTGTCTCCGGGACAGTGTCCCGCCCGCCTCGCCTCCTATATAGAGGAGAAAAGGGACATTTGGCCCTTAAAATAAATAGCAATACTTGCAGTATTGTATTACTAGGATGCTTTGGCTTAAACTTTGTCGGAAAGCAATTTCCGACAAAGTTTAATAGTCGGTTGGGTATATGTAGATTTAGTCCTTACTCTTTATCATATCCGTATGTAAGAGTAGCTCCTAGTAAAATTCTAATCATTAAAGTCGCGATCATTTGTGACTCGCGAAGAATTAAATGTTTCCAATATCACGTGTATGAATTCGTTCTAAACAAGAAATAAAAAAGCTCTATTCTTTTACAATATTGTCACTACAGTGATTCACGTTGGCTCCGCTTAGGAATGGGAGAAGATAGGAGATTAAGAAAAAGCCGCATGCTTCAAACCTTCAGCTTATAATAATCGTGAAAAAAAAACATATGACAGCTGATAGTTGTGAATATGTGTCATTAGCCGTCATTATTGTAGCAAATTGTCAAACTTGCTCGGAATCCACAATAATTCTTAAAGCGGATAACCTTAATTTATAAAGATTTTTACTTTTATATACCTTATAAAGTTGTAGTTTCGTGAAATGATGTTAATGTCATAGCTGCCAGTATACATAAATATCATATTTGTTACAATTGCTTTGTATTTTTGTAGCACGGCAAAAAATAAAACATGGGTATTCTAGATAAAATTTCTGAGATTGAAAAGGAGATAGCAAGAACCCAGAAAAACAAAGGTAAATTTCCTTATTAATAGACCTGGCACTAACTATTTTATAAAAACTTAATGTCATTAATCTTTTTTAAATACTTTTAGCTACCGAATATCATTTGGGTCTATTGAAGGCAAAACTAGCGAAGTACAGATCACAGTTACTTGAACCATCAAAAAAGGGGGGAGATAAAGGCGAAGGATTCGACGTGCTCAAATCTGGGGATGCTAGAGTTGCTCTTATTGGTTTCCCATCAGTTGGTAAGGTGAGTTACATTAATTTGTGTAACACAATTCAAAGGTGAAAACTGTAGCATATGAAGTAGCAATTTTAATCTCTTTAAAATGCATGGAGTGATACTAGTTTAAATCTATAAATATGATTTTGTAGAACACGGCTTATGGGCGGCAGTGTTCTAAATGTGGTAGCTTAGCCTTCCTAGGATAGGAAGGCAACAGATATCTGTAATATCTGTTTTGTAGAACATCTATCCTATTTTATTTTATAAATGTATATCTACAAGTTATTAACTTATTCTAAGGTGTTAACTTAACAAGTTCTAAGACCTTACAATTGCCTTGCAATCTTCTAATGTGAATAGAAAGTGCTAAATTACCTTTTGAATAATTCCTGTCTAACTATAAATACAGAAAATTAAAAAATTCACAATCAGTTTTACATTTAGATAAAATCTCAAAGGATATCCCATTATTTTCAGTCAACTCTGCTGTCCACACTCACACATACTCACTCAGAAGCAGCAAGCTATGAGTTCACTACCCTGACATGTATTCCCGGTGTCATTGAGTACAGAGGAGCTAATATACAGCTCCTAGATTTGCCTGGTATCATTGAAGGTGCCGCCCAGGGCAAGGGTAGAGGAAGACAGGTAAATATATCAAATCAAATTATTTTCCTTCAATGTAGATATTGTACTATTAGAGAAAATGTTTTATCGGCAATTTGACTCACCTTCACATTTAGTCTGATATATTTTATTGTGATTTGATGATATAAGTGGTAGAAGCAGATAAGTAACAATTTTTTAAAAAGTCCCATTTTTGTTATAACATATTTCAATCTGATCTGTACCCTAATTAATTAAATACCTCTCTCTTTCCCATCAAATTGCAAAACGGTAACTTAACTTATTTTTTACCACAGGTTATAGCAGTAGCACGTACCGCTGACTTGGTGCTGATGATGTTAGATGCAACAAAGCCCTATGTGCATCGGCAGCTACTGGAAAAGGAGTTGGAGAGTGTTGGCATCAGGCTCAACAAACCTAAACCTAATATATATTTTAAGGTATGTTTTTTAGAAGTATGTACCAGTTCATAGATGTTCTCCTTAAGTTCTTTGACTTTCAATCATTGAAACTTAGTGCTGTATCCCGATTTGTATGGGGAGGGTAACTTGAATGCTTCCTACTTAAGAGAAGTCTTCTTCTGATAACTTCTTTCGCCAGTCCCAAGACAAGCTGTAGGATGTCCCACAGGCTCCGTGCCCTTAAAGGGTTTTTGTAGTTGGATACTCCTGTTGATCCTAGTGACACAGGAGATGCAGTGTTGGACCAAAGCCCATAAAAAAAGTCATTCAAATCAAAATCGTAGGTGTTAGGGATGTTGATTCAGAGCCAGATTATTTTATTCTGAATTTGTTTTACAGGTTAAGAAAGGAGGAGGTTTATCTTTCAACTCGACATGTCAACTCACAAAAGTAGATGAGAAAATGGTCCAAATGATTCTTCATGAATACAAGATTTTTAATGCTGAGGTAAGCCTCCTTATAGTATTGTTTTGAATGTGACTCAAGCATAATTTTAACTTCGTCAACACTGTAACAATAAATTAAGGTAAATTCTGTATACAATGAAGGATTTTACTAATATTATAAGTTTGTGAGTGAGTCAAAAAAAACATAACAAAAGTCCAAAAGAGCAACAGAAAACTAGCTAAAATATCGATGCTTATATCGGTAACAATTGGCGAGTTTTCTGTTGCTGTTTTTGGACATTTTATGTTTTTTTTTCTTACATTTTTCCAAAATGACTTTGTCAAAGTCATGTGCCTAGTTAAGCCGCACAGTTTATACGTCTTTTATATATAATTCGGTATGAATCTAATGGACTGGATTAACAGATATGTTACTTCTTTGTATGGGAACATATTGGAATTAGTTTTTCCCTATAAACGTGGGTAACACTGCGAACAGGGCAGGGGACGGGTAAAAAAGAATTTAAAGTTTAAACGAAATCAATATAATTGTACTGGACGTTTTAGGTTAGAATTACTGCTAAGAGCCAAAAAATATTCAAATTGTTTATAATACGAATAACATATAAAACGTCGTAGCGTATGTTAGCGTCTCTTCATTTATATTAGTAAGCCAACTTGAAAATTATGTTCCTTTCATTACGAGATACCGCATGACCTATCTTGGAATTTAGTCTCATGTATATACTATCGCCATCGGCGTTGATGGCCGGTAACCTTGGCAATCATCCTTCGCCTTGCCGCGCTCATACCCAAGGCGCGGTATAGCGAATTGTGATCAAACTAAAGTAATTTATAACGTTACAAATAGTTCAATTCGTGTGGCAGTGACGCCGTTAGAATAAACAAGGCTTACCCACACATAGGGCCGCGCGCACAACCGAGTTGAACTATATGTAATTAATAAATTTTATCTCGTAGGTGCTGTTCCGCGAGGACTGCACGGCGGACGAGCTGATTGACGTGATCCTGGCGAACCGCGTGTACCTGCCCTGCCTGTACGTGTACAACAAGATCGACCAGATATCTATACAGGAGGTCGACAGGATCGCGCGGCAGCCCAACTCGGTCGTTGTCAGGTACTCAACACATACTTTCATTTCCATACAACTGATGCACAACAGGTTGTATTTATCCTACAGGGGCGTGCGCTCAGTAAACAGTAAACAAAATATATTAAATAAAAAAGCGTATATTTATTTAATAGCAATTATAAATAGAGCGATGCGACCAACGGTTGTTGCTCAAAGGCGCCACGCCGCGACGCTACGTTGTCATCTCATGCAGCTACGATTCGTATACAGTCGTTGCATGTGTGAAATCATTTTAGTGTTCGTGCAATGGTCCTGAAGCACACTCGCATAGATCGTGACTGTGGCCGGACTATGGCCATGACTCGGGGCAAAAGTATTTAGATGTGATTCTCGCTCAAAAGATGTCACTATCAGCGCTCTACATCGCGCTACCGCTTTGTCGTAGGTCCGCATACATATTATTCACTAGTATGAACTTGTATAAAGATAAATGGAATTCTGGCACATGTAGGTAATAACAGTGGACTTGACAGACTTTGTCCTTCCGGTACCTCGCCAAGTCGCCAGTCGCCGCGCCGTATAGACCATAGTGTACGAGTATAACCTTATGGATTAATGCTGTGCACGCCGCTGTTATCCTAGGGTCAGAAGCGTTATAGCCGGGGTGGCGGGCCGCGAGGGGCGTTAGAGAGGGCGACGCCGGACGACCGCCCAGGGCGCCGCACGCCTAATCGCAGGCCCGATATTTTTCGTAAATTTTAGGTGCTGAAGGATTCTCGCCCAGTGCCCACTGCCCTGGCAGGGCTAACGCCGGCCCTGGGGAAACCCCTTTTGCAATGGGACCTAGGATAATAGGGGGGAAAGCTACAAGAGCCTGGGTCCCGCAATCTTAAAATACGCCCCTCGACGTCTACTATAGAACGACAGTTCAATCATCAATGAAATGAAGTTTTGCCTTGTGTCACTTGTATACGGTCTCCTATTAACATGCTAGATGAAGTCCCGAGGGAGAGCCATGCTTCAGCACATATGGACCGACTCGACCGCAGAAATACCACGGCCTCGCAGAAAACTCGCGTGAAATAGCATTGCACTGTGTTTCGTCCAGTGCGTGAGTTTACTAGAGACCTGACTACCAACACATTATTCTCTTTTCCTATTCCCGTTCCGTATTCCTCCATTTAAAAGCATTTCCAACGCTTCTGATGTTACAAATGTCCTTGGGCAACGACAGTTGCTTTCTGTCAGATGGCCCGTCTGCTGCCTCCTGATTTTATAATAAAATACACATGTCTCTCATCTGGGTATGACTCAAAGACTAAGACTTCGATGTCTGTCCGTCTGTCCATCTCTAGGGTTTGTCTCAAGAACGGTAATCACTAGAGAGTTGAAATTTTAACAGAATATGTATTTCTGTTGCCGCTATAACAACAAATACTAAAAACAAAACAAAGTAAATGTTTAAAGGGACCATATAAAACAAACGTGTTTTTTTATTACTTTCTTCCCCTCGATACTAGATGGCGCTACAGTACGTCTACATCGCGCTATCGCTCTATATGACGAAGAACATGTTTCCCCCTTTTTTTTGCATCTGGTACGGAACCCTTCATGCGCGACTTGAAGTTTGAAACGACGTTTATTAGTTACAATAATTATAATGCAACGAAAAAGTTAAAAATTTCATAAATCAACTTTACAAATTTTATTACATTTCCAGCTGCAACATGAAGCTAAACCTGGACTACCTGCTGGAGACGCTGTGGGAGTACCTGTCACTCATCAGGGTGTACACCAAGAAGCCCGGTCAGCCGCCGGACTTCGATGATGGACTCATCCTGAGAAAGGTAAGCACTTATGCCTGGCATCGTAGAGGCTGCCCGGGGCACAAAGTAAAAAGGAGGCGGGGAGGAGATAGACAAAGTATGACACTCTTGGCTTTGTTTTCGATTAGTTTTGTGACGTCACATTAAAAATTTTATAAAGATTTTGAAAAACCACCTTAGGGTGGTTTTTCAAATTTCGTCATCTCAATAGGGAAGGGGGCGGGGGGGGGGGGTCTAAAAAATGTAACTTACCTGTGACAAGTGGGGGATGGGTCTAAAAATCATAAATTTTGTCTGTCGTACTTTGATTGATTGGATGGTCCCTAAAAGGCAATTTTTTTTTCACTTAAGCAGGAGTCAGAATCTCGCCCAGGGTTCTGGTAAAGCTAACGCCAACCCTGCATTTATGCCTGGATACACGCGGCTAGTATTGCAAGCTGAGCTTGCAAGATTTTTAAACCGCCTTTCTTGGCCTTTTTCCATCACTGACCTCCATAGAAATACCCTGGAAGATTTGAAGCGCCCTACCAGGGTCGGGAAAAAAACTAAATTTGACGTAAATTTTATGTCGATAAAACTTATATCGATATTCGTGACACAATGTCTGGATTACACATATTAAGTAGACAAGTACTTAACTAAATTTTAAGTGATATAACTTGCCACTTGCTATTAAATTTTGTGTTTATATGAAGTTAATAACTTAAAAATAAGTTAAAGTTTAGTTAACTACATAAAACAATATGTGTAATAATTAATAATGGACGCTTCACACCACGTCAATCTGGCCCCGTGGTAAGTTTATGTAGGACTTGTGTTACGGGTACCGGAAATATATTAAATAATTTATACTATACACATATTTAAGATTTTTATTATATGATACACATAACTTACATATTAATATTTAATAATATTAATATGTATGTTAGTATATAAGGTATTTATATTATGGGCCTTGTTACCTGATATAAGTGATAAATAAAAACACATCCACGAACCACAGGAACTTTGGTAATTTTTTTTTCCGTCGGCGAGATTCGAACCCACGACCCCCGGCGGGAGTTACCAAAGTGCTCAACCACTGCGCCACAGAGGTCGTCAATAGTGCTGCATAATACGTTTTTATCGATATATTTTATCTCATTTTCCCATCTCTGTCATTCGTTCCTTTCTCGCCCACTACTGCAATCAACGCCAAAATGTCGCAAATCAAATCTTACCATGGCTAGACTTGTCGTCGGTCCAGCGTATTTATATAGAGGTCAGTAAGTTTACATCCATCCAATCCAAGCATGAAAAACATTATTTAAAATTATTTATACTTCCATTACCCAGCAACATTGAAAACCATTTTGTTCTGGACGGGATTCGAACCCGCGACCCGCCAAGGCTTCTCCGATGCAGGCAATTTATTGGATGCGGTCAATTTTTTATTCTCGAGGTCTCCTTGACTTAGGTTCTTTCGACGCGTTCGGCTCAGACATGTGAGCGTTCACCTTAAGTCGTCGATATAAAGAATGGTTTATATCGAGTCAGTAACTGACGTCTGACTCATACTATTTACACGCAGACAGTAGTCCGTCAGTAATGGAGGCGACATTACAATAACGTGCACATATCGTTATGTTCTTATACTATGCCACCAATGACGTCATTTAATGAGTATTATATATAGGGTGTGAACGTGGAGCACGTATGTCACGCGATCCACCGCACGTTGGCTGCTCAGCTGAAGTACGCGCTGGTGTGGGGCACCAGCACCAAGTATTCGCCGCAACGCGTCGGCCTGCACCACCAGGTGCAGGACGAGGACGTCGTCCAGCTCATCAAGAAGTAGACACCATAACTATAGCTTAACTCAGTTATGCGCGGGGCCCTATGTGTGGGTACTAGTTAAGCCTTGTTGACTCGAATGGCGCCTGCCGCGTCATTGCCACATCAATGAATTTTGTGTATTCACAAGCGCACGCAAACAAAGGGCCGCGCGCACAACTGAGTTGAACTATATGTAATGAGGTTCTCTGACTAGAGTTTATCTATTCAACAGTTAACGTTAGTGCTAGTGAATATAGGTCTCGTCGAAATACCACTTAGTCAAAACGCACACTATCCTAATTTCTGATCAGAAAATTCGTAACCCCCTCTGGAACATTTTTTGATAACTTCTTGCGTTTGCATCTGACACGTCAGATAATGTGAGTAATAAATATAGATATACTCTCGTCAAAAAGCCTCAGAAACTGGCCGTAAAATGTGTTTGCCACGTAACTGAGTTGCAAGAAATGGGTTGTAATCCAACAAAATTAGTGCGCTGAGCGAGGTCTGGCAACTGACGATAGTTCTAAAGCTGAGAACGAAGGCTTACTATGAGTTTTTTTTTTCTCAACAGGGCGTTTAACACTACAAATTTTTGTTAAACATGCTCACTATGGAAAATGACAACAATATTCGTAAAAAAAGTTAAATGAAATTATATTGAATATTAAAACTGTACACTGCCCTAAAACTTTACAAACCAACTCAAGTTCAAAAAATCTTTTTAAGTATTAATAATAGCTAAAACAGATAAAATCATTTTGTTCAATTCCGAAATTAGCCAGTGCATCCACATACCGTGCCTATCACAGTTTATAATAATAGATAACCCGCCATGGGTTTTGAATTTTTCAAGTAAAAAGTTTGTTAACATTATTATCGAATACACAAAATATCATATTTAGCAAAGTACAGAATAAAAATAGTTTTGCATGCTATATGTTAATATAAATATAATATAAATACACAAGTGCGCCTTTCAATAGAAAGAGATTTTATAAAAAATCCGAATAAAATAGTGATTAGTTACTGTATATGATTCAGTTGTTTGCATACATTGTATTGTTCAAAAGCAACACTTTGCATTATGCAATATGCATGCCCATAGAATTCAGATATGATACAATAATTTAAAGAAATGGTTATCTACTAAAAATTCAATTCATCTAAAAAAATGGCCAATTCATAGTATTCCAGTTGTAAATCATTTCTGGGATTTTTGGATAGGAATAATGTTAACATGTTACATATTTATTGTTATAGGGAGAAAATAAATGAATACATAAACAGTACCAGTAAACCCATGTTTAAACATCGAAAAAACAACATTTTTATTATAAAGTATTGTTATTGTATTTTCCTATATGAAAAACCAAGGCAATAAAATGTTATTATTTTTTATTGGGACTTTTATTTCTCTTTTGAGATCTGAGACAGCTATGACATTCTTTAATGGTTATTCTTCCTTTCTTTACAAACAAAAATATTCTAACATCAGATAATAATTACTAAGGATTAGCAAAGTCAGCAAACTTGTATGAGTTTATTGAAATATATATTGTTTTAAGAAGCACCGGTCATATATAAAATAGATATGTAAGTAATAATCCCAGCTTTCCTTACAATAAGTTTAATACACATAAATGCTGTATAAATAATGTAACAGAACATCCTTAACCACACAATATTTTACTTAGTTATAACAAAATTTAATTTATCTAATGTATGTACTAGTGACATTTGCATATATGTCAGTTCTCCTCTGAGCTAGCAACGAGATCACTCTCAACATTGGCGAGTGCCCACTTGTGTTCCGTGATCTCCAGGGCTTCCCACTCAGCTTTGAAGGCAGCTTTTGGGTCAGGAGGCATGGCCATAGCGGCCCCAGACATCTGTTCTTGCATTACTTTGGATTGATCAGCAGCTGGAAAAGAAAATGTTTTTTTAATATCATGTTACTGAGAGCTGTAGTCCATATAATATTAAGTAATTCTTTTGTTCAAAATATTATTATTTTTTAACAAAAAATTTAAACCGACTTCCAAAGGAAAAAACTAAAATAGTACAAAACAAACTAAA
>JAOTAV010036963.1:0-18752 GCA_026546445.1 Cyclargus thomasi
ATTGTCAAATGTTCAGTTTTTAATAAAATATTAACGACTAAAAATTTTTTGTTAATTATCATATTGCAATATTAAACAACTGCAAATAATAAGTAATCAATAGCCGTTATCGTCTTTGATATCATCAAATTCTGCATCAGTGACATCAATATATGGATTGTTATTTATCGGTTTTTACAGGAGTTCCCTTTTTAATCCTGCTGGATAAATATGCCGGATAAATAACAATTTCCAATATACAAGATTTCAATCTAGAAATATTTCTAAGAAGTTGTAGATGAGATATTTCATAGGGTTCTGTACCCAACATGCAAAAACCGGACCCTATTGCTAAGACATTGATGTCTATCCGTCTGTCTCCAGGCTATTATCTCAAAAACGGTAATGGCTAGAGTTGAAATTTTCACAGAATATGTTTTTTGTACCACTATAACAACAAATACTAAAAACAAAACAAATAAAATAAGTAAGAGGGCCTCTCATACAACAAATGTGTTTTTTGCCGCCAGTTTCTTCCTTTTTAATACAAGACAGCGCCGCAGTACCCTTACTACGGGCTATCGCTTATATAAAGTGGCTATAGCTGTTCGACTTACTACTAGCAAAATTTTCAAAATCTTTGCTCTTTACTGCTACGGAACCGTTCGTGGGCGAGGCCAACTCGACTTGGCCGGTTTTTTTAAAGATAATGTTACAGTCTACAGAATTAAATTATTATAATGTGTACACACAAAAATATTTTCTTGTGAAATCGTGTTGAAAGAACATTATTGGTTGTTTAATAAATACACTCAGTATAACATTTTCAAGAAAACTTTCAAAATAAGAAGGCTTTAAAAGCTAGCGAGAAATAGTGAAGAAGTTATGAAATATGAATCCTGAGAAACTAATATTACCAGCGACTAAACTCTAATAATGACTCCCATGCCGGTTTCGTTGACGGTACCTAGTTTCATTGAGGAAAACTACGGGAAAATAATTTACGTACTTTAAAAGGTTGTTTGTGCGCGCAGCACTTTCCTTTAGGAAGCCCACCCACGTCATATTTTTGTAGGTTAGTATCACTTGAATTTCATATCCTTCACTTAAAAACAAATAGACCACGACATAATACACACTACACTGTCTGTAATCGGAAAAAATATTGTGACTTATAATTTAGTGTCGCGGCAGCTACTCGCTGAACTAATTTTGTATAACTGACGGACCATCCATAAAGTACGTCACATAAATTTCACGATTTTTAGACTCTGTCACAGGTGATTAGGATGACCAGCCTTCATGTGTGATGGGCGGTCCCTAGCCTACGGTCGTAGACTAAACGTGGCCTATGCGTTTTCCTAACGCCTTATATTATGTAACTACGTTATAATATAATGTTTCTCTTATTAAAACAAATGGTAAATTATGAGAAACATGAAACATACATATTATCGCTTCGCTCACTTTGCAAAAGTGTGAACCACCACACAAGTGGTAATTCAAAAACAACACAGCTCTAAGACATCTATTATATAAAAATGCCGAAATTTTCACCTCTACTATTGGACGCTTCGCACCACGTCAGTCTGGCCCCGTGCTAAGTACCCGAGGGACGTGTGTGACCAGATAACAGAAAAATATTTAATAATTTTATACTTTACACATATTTGAGGTTTTTATTATATGATACACATATTTAATACACATCCACGACCCAGGAACATTGAAAAACTTGCTCCGTCGGCGGGATTCGAACCCGCGACCCCCGGCTTAAGCTACCAACGTGCTTAGCAACTTAGCCACAGAGGTCGTCATTATATAAAAAAAAATAAGTCGGGTTTTCCTTCCTGAAGATTTAACTCCAGAACGCACGAACCGATTTCGACGGTTTTGCATTCGTTGGAAAGGTCTGGGGTTTCGTGAGGTCTGTAGTAAACAAAAACAGGAAAAATGTGGATATGTAATGAGTATAACTTCCCTATGTGGAGTTCTGTATAAAATTGCTCCATTACCGCTACGAACTAAACTATAGTGGTTTATGTAACGGGAACATACACACCATATTATTGTCACTACAACCCTCGTAAAAGTTACATCTCGCATTCAAAATTAAAATACCGTTATCTTGTAAAGTGTCACTTCAAAAACAACTATTGTGAACGAGGGTCGCAAATCGTTTCAAAATTCTCAAGTAAACTATAGACGGAGTTACTTTTTGTTACACTTTTTCTCATTCTTAGAACCCCGTGAAAATGTCTTGTCATTAAAAAAATCGTTGTTGACTATTTTGTTAACGAAACTACTATATTTTCGGGTCTTCGGCTCTGTTCATATTAATAAAGCAAATAGGGATTATAGTATGTGCTGCCCCTAAACAATACAAAGTTACTAACTGAGTATTCCAGTTCGGCTGAATGTCAATGTACCTAGATCCTGTTAGAGCGGAGCCGGGCCTGCTCACAAAACTCAAACACGGCACAGTAATGAATTAAGTTAGCGAGTTTCCCGGACCCTTCTCATGTCACACTTATTTGCATCTTCTCGCTAGACCCCTAATAAAAAAACTGAATATAAAGGTGTTTTATTTACATTTAAGGGGTTGAGTCAATTTAAACTTATTTTTGCAGTAGACGCTGCCCGCAACTCTGTTGCGTGGGTTTAGAACTTGTTAATAGTACATTTTCTTTTGTTTTTTATTTACAAAATGTTACTCTTAAGTAGCTTTGTGGGAATGTGCAGCAAGCCTATGTGCTGACCAGGAGAGATTTGCTGACCGGTTGATGTAGTGAGAATACCCGATGATGCCGATTCGGTGTCGCCCAGGCCGCGGTACGTTGCGGCTGGACGAAATACCCAATGAGGCGATGCTGGCTGACGTGGTGCAGAGGGGAGTGATGATGATGAAGGAGGCGTGTTCCGTCGAGGGTCACCAGTGTGAGAATGAGTGTGGAGACCAAAAGAAGATCTTCCGACAGAGCGAGGTGCCCGGCCAGGACGAAGCCCCCGTGATAAAATAGCCCCGCAGTTTCTGTCTAATAAAATATTAGACAAAGCTTCCTAAAATAAATACAAAGGTTCGTTTAATTTGTGAAATTTTTGTTATTTAGTAATTGTAACTAAAATATTTGCAAGCGCTCTCTACTTTGAATATAATAAGCATTTGCGGTCCGGTAATATTTGCTGGCAGAAAGCTTTTAGGTCTGTTTTCGGTTTACACTTCAGAGACCATATTGTGTTGTCGTTTTTCTAAACGGAACGAGGGCGTGTTTTGAAAATGAAAGCAGCCATTGTTACAGTTCCATTTTTGTAATCAAAAGCGTAACCCCTTTGCAAAGAGGCAAACAGTCCGTTTTCTACACGTATTCACAAAGTGCAAAGTGTGAAAATGTAAAGAGATAAAAGGATTAACCTACATTAAGTTTGTAAATTACTACTACTAGTAATGGGTACTGGTGTCTTGTAAACAATTAGTGGATTTTTACTAAGTAGGCAACTAAATATAGTCCATAAGCGCATCCGTGGCCTTAAGACCTTTGGTTCGCACTCGAGAGTGTGCAATGTTCGTTCCCGGGTAGAGGCGTGTACCAATTAGATATTGTCTGATCTAATGTAAGTTATAAGAATACGCTTCTCTAATTTCAGTACAGTTGGGTCGGCTCGGCCGGAAGAATACCATTTTTTTGAGTCGGTTTTGTTACATTTCCTACCAACATTTTACGGTTTGTCTTAATACCATACAGACCCATAATGATCTTGTGGGTATGTGCGGTTTGTATGTGCGGTAACCGGATCAATTTTGATAAAATTTATCATGGTGCTGACTTCCTGAATTAACGCATAGATTTTATCACCGTGCCTGTCTATTTGTTGTGCGCCTGTCTATCTGGCTATTGCGTACGATTCACGCATTTTTTTAAGTCCACGCGAGTGAAGCCGTAGGCAAAAGATAGTGTGATATATTAAAATGTTAGATATGTAGTCCTGCCACACATTATCCGAATTTCGATCAGAAAAATTCGGACGACTCGCCGGCAGTGCTATCATATGTCACGATAGCAATAATTGCGCAATTATTGCTCAAAAATCGCAAATTTGTATTATGTAACACAAAAATAATGCGATAGCAGTCTAGTCGCAATGTTCCCCTTCGTATTGATTTTGATATTTAAGATTCAGCGATTTTTTATGGAAAATATAGTTCATTTGAAGTTTAGCGACTGAATGCGTGTTCAGCGCTTTCGCTATTGCTGTTTGTTGATAGTTATTTTTACGTAATAGCCCTGCGGAACGCTGTTCACACTCTGTTCATATTATATTGATTTTGTAGTATCTGACAGGCGACCGAACAGAAATTTGGATACTGTGCTGCCGGACTATGAAGTGCTCGTCAACGATAATATGGAATATAAAATCTCCTTACTTTTTATTTATAGCGAATCAAAATGATTAGTGTACCTATTACGCATTCGCTCAAGATTGGCGGTATGGTTCATTAACCCTCCGTCAAATTTCTATACAAACCGCGATTGTCAACAACAAAGTGACAACACAAGACTTTGTTTACAATCGCGTATTACATTGAAATTACAATTTTTTTGAGATAGGGTTAATGAGCCATACCGCCAATCTTGAGCAAATTCACAATAATAAATATAATAATAATATAGGGCTCGAAGCGATAAAAGCTACAAAATTTTGCGATTACGTCTTCAAAGTTTGCGAAGTGCGGCTTATGGTATGGCGATTTCCTGTTTGTCCTTGAGTGTCCTATTTATCAAGAAACCTGCATTTTTACCATACACACAATAAAATAAATCATTAAGAGCCTGTTTCACCGCTTACTGATAAAGTCTGATAGACTGTCCACAACTTTTTTGACACATTATCCATACAACTGTTAAAAAAAAGTTTTGGGCAGACTATTCGACACACATCAGTAAGCGGTGAAACAGGCCCTTAATGTTAGTTAATGCATATATAGCAAAGTATTTTACAAAGCAACACTTGCTTTTGAACATAAATTTTCAGCTGGAAGTTTCTCTAACTGATATAGTAAGACGGCGTGACCGCAATCTTTTATATTAAATTGAAACTAAACTTAAATTATCAGAGGTCGTACTCTGAAAGCTTTTTGAGATTCAAGTGAGCGAATTGGAATGCCGCCTCTGATTCTAACAAACATGAAATGACGTTGTCATTAAGTAAGACCGCAATAGGGTATTTGACAAGGTCAAACATTCGCAAAATTTTTAAATCAGTAATGGATTGACTTGATAACTTTAATTTTTTTTTAATAAGCTTTCAAAGTTGGGCAGGCTAGTTTTTGTAGTTTTCTTTTAATATTTATATACCATTTCGACGGTGAATTGGCAATTTCTAATAACTCATTTTTTTGTTTTTCGGTTTATTGCATATTTGAAGATATAAGACGCATGTGGTGGCAAAAGCACTTAGTTCGATATTTAGTTGGATTACGCCTTAAACATGAATAACAATAACTAATAACTCAACGAACGTAAATTTTGCTCACACAATGAAACGTTTTTTTCGTCTCCTGTAAAGTTGTTTTTTTTTTGAGTTACGATAAATTGCTAATTCACCGTCGATTTGATAATTTATGCAACTTAACAACAACTTTTGTTATGAAACTACTATCATAAACGCAATATTTAACGTAGTAATGGAACAAAGCCTTACCGCGTTGCGTACAATCTACTCCGCAAGTGAAAAGATAGTATCGTTTTATGGAGCGTTTTCGGAGGTATTTTTTAGGTTTTAAGGTTTATTTTATGTGATTTTTAGAGTTCTATTTCTAAAGGTTAAAAACGGGACGTCCGTTTATCTGTCTTTTTGTCCGTCCTTAGGCAGTATCTTAAGAACGGTAATAGCTTTAGAGTTGAAATTTACACAGATTATGTACTTGTATTGTACACTTCTTCAAGTGTACAATACATATACACTTGAAGAATATATCAGTAATAAAATTTAAACAAATTTATTAATTAGGGTGGGCTCTTATACAAAACCATAATTAATTTACCAATGTTAGCTCTAATATCGTAGGGTCTTTCGTGCGTAAGTCCTACCCGTACTTGGCCGGTTTTTTTTTAAATTGTCATAATATCTTCGAAAGTATTAGTTACCCGAGTCATTCTCTTGGCGATATTCCTGTTTTAGGACACCTTTTAATTACTAATGAGAAAAAAATTATAAAATAGCATATTTGACTCGGTCGAGTCCGAAGATTTGATTGTATTGTCTGAGAGAAGGACTTGGAGTTTTGTTACGTTTCAATACAACATTTTAAAATGAAATTAAGAGCATGCTACTTTGTTCCTTTAATTTATAGTCAGTTGAAAAATAACTTGGCACGGAATTTCATATGAATTTTGAAATTTCGTATGAAAAAAATTACGATTGGAATAAAGGAATATGGCGTGGGAGGATACCACAGCCTCACAGAAAACTTGCGTGAAACGGCGTTGTGCTGTTTCGTTCAGATAATGAGTTTACCGGTGGCCCAACTTCCTTATTCCCCCTGTACCTATTCCCATTCCCTATTCCCTCATTATGGCCGGCAACGCACTAGCGACTCTTCGGATATCACGAGTGTCCATTGGAGACGGCAGTTGCTTTCGACCAGGTAACCCGTCTGCTCGCTTGCCCCCTAAATATAAAAAAAAACACAAATTATATCCGTGTAGCGTGCTTCAGTACAAAACAAGCAAGTCTTAATAGGAAATTGATCAGTTTGAGTTCCAATGACAATGTAATATGATGTCGTGTACGCTGTGAATATTTACCGCATTAAGCTAATGCTCGCTGCAGCAGCTGCGCTTCTCATTTCGCGGTTGATCGTCAATGTTTTAACCGGTGTTTTACAGCTTATATAACACCATAACGCTATTAACGGTTATGACCGGCTTTAACTAGAATTTTTCTAGCTAATCTGCATAAACCAGTGATATAGCCGACGCAGCGTTATTATTTTCATAGAGCTACGGCCCAATTGTTATTTCGGTTGCATGGTTTTATTGGAATACTAAATAGCACAGATCAGCTTTAAAGCGACTAGCACTGTGATTTTTTTTATAAAATTTTTAAAGCGTTCTTATTAAATTTCAATATGAAAATGAATTCCACGCGAGCGAAGCCACCAGCCAGTTATTAGTATTTTTTTATTATAATTAGAGGGCAAGTGAGCAGACGGGTTACCTGATGGAAAGCAATTGCCGTCGCCCATGGACACTCATGATATCCAAAGAGTCGCAAGTGCGTTGCCGGCCTTTATAAGGGAATACGGATAGGAATAGGGGGATTAGGAAAGTTGGACCACCGGTAAACTCACTCACTGAACGAAACACAGCACAACGCCGTTTCACGTCAGTTTTCTGTGTTGAGTGCATATACAATATACATATTATGTGTATGCATTATGCAAACAATGCATTGGAAAAAAGTAGGTACACAAAAATAGTAGGTAGCGTAGGTGTACAGATAACTGTAACTGTAGTGCACACAGATATTATGCAATAAGGTCACAAGTCAGGCAAATCCTACCGTACCCATTATTATCAGCGATAAAGCTCAAAACAAACTGAACTGACGCGGCTAACAGCCCATAAAAAGTGTCCGCGTCTTATGCCTTATAGTTTGCATACTTTAATCGCGTCCGTAAGTCGCGTCCGATAAGTATGTTTTCTGCTTAAAGCTTGGAACATTTATTTACTATAATATAAAAAGATTTAAGCACAAATACTTTCAATGGGTCGCAGTCTGCAGCCGGATGAACGAGTATATTCACAAATGAGCAAAGGCAATAATAAAGCTGATAAATTATGTAAAATGGACGAGCAATCAGAATTCACGTGGAGTACTCTCGGTAAACGTTTTGAGCAGCAATTTAATTTTACGTTCAGCAGTCTCAATCAAGGTTCGCGTTCTGACCGATCATTCGATCAACCATTCCATCGACATGAGCAATAATTAAGTCACGATATAACTTGTCTCGTTAGCCATGTTTATATTATTCGTTAAGTCCCGATAAATCGAGCAAATATATATTTTTATAATATCGTACTTTCGATTACTTTTTTTATATTTTTAAACCATAAATAAGTTCTTTGGTAAGTGGCTATATTACAACATATTATATTGTTATCGCAAAACGCAATAAAACATTTTTAGATTTAACTAATATTAAATTGAACAAAGAATTTAAAGTAAGTAATGTACTAGAAATTGTCCACAACTTCGTACGCGTGGATATTCGAATATCGCTTGGTGAGCTACCATTTTCCGCAAAAAGACTATTTTGCATGCAATTCCCTGCTCTTTGAACGTTCATAACAAATTTCACCAAACCGCAATTAAAATTAAACCTAGACATTAATTATCTCAAAATATATATTATGTTGCGTTTTCAGTACATAGAACAATTCAGAAAAGCTTCGCGAAGGTCAACAAATAACCTGCTACGTAAGTCGCTAAAATAAATATTTGACGATCAATAGATTAATTTTTATTTTTATTAATTGACAATCAAGTTATGGCCTTTCTAAAAACTCAATATAAAATTAGCGTCTCAACTCACAAACTTTTGCTTATAAAATTCAAATAATATAAGTATGATATATTCAAATAATATTAGTATTTTATTGAGTATATATATCATGGAGAAGAAAATTTATTTAACTAGCTGTAGCCCGCGACTACGTCCGCGTAAACCCTTATAAACTATCACGTTTTTTTTATTTTTTTAAACATTGTCCGGCTCCTATTGGTCGTAGAATAATGTTTTATACCCTTCCTCGATAAATTTCTTTCACAAACTATAGTATAGTAATTTATTATTAACTACTATGACTCATATACAATTTCGTTTATTTTTTCAAAACATCAGATCACAATAGTGAGCCAGGTTTGGAATCATCCGTTCGGTCTAACAGTTCCTGACGAGGGATAGACACGCGTGATAACAAAGTAAAAATATTCCGATTTATTTCTAAATGCTTCGTTATGTCATCCAGAGAATAAATCTGTCACAATATATAAAAGGAAGAAACATTTTAACAGAATTGCTTTACTGTTCAGTTCTATTTTACATTTCCTATTGTGTACGAGCCTTTTAGATCTGTGGTAGTAAATTTGTTTGTTTAAACACGCTAACCTCCGAAAGTAATGGCTGGAATTAAAAAAAAATCGTTTTGGGATGGTAAGTCCATTTATCGAGTAAGGACATCACACATGGATATAACATCACACTTTGAGCAAAATGAAGGCGAGCAGTAATCAAAAAAAAATGTTGTAAAAACGAGATAGTTTCACGCGGGCCTAGAGTGATAAGTTACATTACGTAATGAAATGATAAGATACATTTCATAAATTATTGTTTTTTTTATAACTTGTCTGTGGTGTGTGTGCACTGACATTTGATTGTCACGTGTGATTAAATTGAATGTAAATGGCTGATGATGCCAAGATTATTTTATTTTTGAAAATTGTTATAAAAACTTTAAAAGATTTAGGAAAAATAACGTTGAGGAACCGATGTTAGTAATCTTTAAATGACTTTTCTTTGTATTATTATTGTAAAAGAGAAAGTTTTGAATTAAAAAAATCTTTATATTTTCAGAGAAACAATTTGTAGTTTATTTTGAAAAAAAAAATTATTTGCATATTGTCTTCCCTTTTCAATTTTCCTTTATAATTTTTGAGAGTTTTTAAATTACTTAACTATTATGGAATGACAGTTTTTACATAAGCCATGTACAATTTTATTATACTAGAGGTCGCCCTGTGCTCCAAATTCAATCATAAATATTTAAATCCATCATGTAGAGGATCTATAAAAAAATCTATTATCTATTCTCAATTCAATCACAGACTTCAGTTTGGCATAATGAGACATCTCATTGCTAGGCCATAAATTAAAAAAAAAATAGATTTCAAACATAAACAAAAGAGTATTTCGTGTATGATTATCGTATCATGTCTAAATATTGATGTGTGCCTATTGTAGTGTGTGTAGCGTTTTATTTATTTAAAATATGCTAGAATGAAGCATATTTTAAAATAATATTGTATTCCACGCTCCTCCTCCATATCAACTATAACTGTGAGAAATTTCATGCTATACAATCCATGCGTCATTCGTAAAAAGAGGTACGAAGTACGCTTTCCGCTCGCGTATTAATATATAGATTCTTTTTTAGATTTTTTTGGAATTACGATTAAGCATCATACAATATCCTTTAAGACTCTTTTGAAAACAAAATGATTTTCTTAACCAAAACTAGTCTCTATATCACTCTGCATACGTTCAACTAAGTCTATGCCAAAAATCAAACTGTTTCCTTTGGGCGTAAAGGAAAAACATACAAAAAAATCACCGTCCCATTTATAATATTAGTATGGATTAAATGTCTCAGAGTGCGGCCAAAAGTTGAAATTCATCTTTAACTATGAGGAATCGTAGCTTCACTGCTTCAACAGTTTGCTTCGCAAACAATATTATCTCCTAAAGTTATAATGTCTTCTAGTAAATATCTCAGTCTTGTTAAGAACTTGTAGAAAGTTTCAAAAGGCAAACTTTCAAACTGATGAACTAGAAATCTTATTGAAAAATCAAGAATTCCTAGTTAGAGTTACAAGTGCATAATAAAATTTATTATTCAGATTTTTAAATAACTTTTTTCCAATTTGGTATTTATTAATCTTTTTTAACAAATTTAATTAAGTGTCACGGTGTTTTTCCTCTATTGTATCCTAAGCTAATGCACTGTTTTTTTTTTTATTTTAACAGCACACATGATTTTGTTAGATATAATAATATCGGATTTGTATAATAGGGAAGTGTGATTGTTTCATTATTTCTTCCTCACTAATATTATAAATAGGAAAGTGTGTTTGTTTATTTGTGTGTTTCTTCCTTTACGATCTAACGAAGCGACCAATTGACTTAATATTTAGCATAAGCTTAGTTGAAAGGATGGAGAGTAACATAAAGAGACAAAAAAAACTGATCATATTTTATTTCTTAGTCATTGTACAAAACTAGATAGAAGGTTATTTGATAGGTAATAACCTCATATCTAGTTTTGTACAATTACTAAGGAAAAAAACTTATCAGTTTTTTTGCCTCCTGGTTTTGAAAAAATCACGAAATTTAGAAAAAATCGTACTTTTACTAATTTCTCGGATTCCGCGCGAGCGTGCCACGGGAAAAAGCTAGTATATAATATTATACAAAATATAGTTTCTTGCACACAAGAAGGTTAAGGTTCTGAATTCTTATCGAAATAGATTTCTTGTGTCGAATTGGAAAGCATACAAATGCCCACCCTATTGAATAACTTAATAGCCTCTTGAGCCTAACGGAAACCTTATTTTAGGTGATCAATATGTTACTCTTTCAATTCAACTTATTATCTGATTGACATATTGACAAGATTAAGAGGGAGGGAAACTACTAGGGACTTTTTCAAAAGTGTATAAATATTTTGGTCATGAGATAAAAATTGTGCACTTTGTGACTGAAATCATCAACTTTAAAGTGAAGCAAAAGTATTTTTCCTTTCTTTATAAAATTAGGCAACAAACACGCTTACGGGCACTGGCAACGTTAGTAGGGTTGCAAATGCGTTGCCGGTTTGTGAAGGTTTACTTTGGCTTGCAGACTCGGCACGCCCGAGCAAGTTTCCTTTGAGGCTTGCAGTTATATTCCCGTTACTAATTTGGCAAAACACCATTTGCCAGGTCAGCGAGTGACAATAATTATTACAAATGCAATCACCTGTATATATTGATGACTTATGCTGTGTACTAGTATTTATCCACGGCATTGCCCGCGAAATTATTATTCCCACTGAAATACTAAAAAATAAAAATATCTTATATTCTAAGTCATGTTAACAATAATACATGTATACGGAACCCTTGGTGCGTGAATTCAACTCTCACTTGGTTAATTTTGTACATATTATCATAGACTATGTCACTCTGTGTGATAATTTATCAATCTAACTTTGTAATATTTTTTTTAAATCGGATTAGGTTATCCAAATCTATTCTCTGTACTAATAGTATAAAATGTAAAACTACACTCTAAAAGATTAGAACAATTTGCTACGGAATTTCAACGAACACAACGTCTGTAATATAAATTTCTTGTTTCGCAGGTCAACGATAAGCCTTTCACTTTTGCGAGGAGATAAGTCAAAATATCGGCTTCCCGCAAAATATATGAGTCCTTTTGTATGCTAATACGATTCCATTGTTCGCGGATTGAATTTTCCGCTTATATCCTGCTTAACGCATAACGGATTATGACATATTGTAGTACTATGTACTTAAAACGCTACAATTGCTTTTTTGGGTGGACTACTACTCGTAAATTACATTATTATGTCAATGATAACATTTTAGTATACTAGCAAGAAAGCGCAGCTTTATGAGGGCTTACGAGATTTTGGAAATTCTGTTATGGGTTTTGTAAAGTATTCTGTGACTGTGACAGATTCTTTGTGACTTATGTATACTGAGTTCGTGTAGTTTATGTTTACAGATCATAGCTTATTTTTAAATTATTATCTATAATATTATAACTTTTTTATTTTTAACACACCTACACAAGTATTCAAATCACTATGCAGAATCCCAAACCTAAAGCCCTCATAGTTTTTCTGTAAAGTGTACCACAAACATGTACTAGGAGTGGAAATTAGAAGATAGAGGGCTCACTTCATTCGCCCAATTAATATGAAAAAAAACACCAAAAAGTTGTGTTAACATTCAGTGTGTAAAGAATATCTGCTTACAACAAAAACCGGTCCAAGTGCAGTAAGCAGATGATACAATATACATTGTGAATCTGCCGTAGGAGAGCCATGCTTCGGCGCGAATGGGCCACAGCGACACAGAAAACTGTCGTGAAACGGCCTTATGCTGTGTTTCGTTCAATGAGTGAGGTGACCCAACTTCCCTTAACCCCTATCCTTATTACCGTTCCCTATTCCCTCATAAAGGCTGGAAACGCACTTGTAACTCTTTCTGTTTTATTTTTTTAAGCATAATTAAAGGCATAAGTGGAAGAAGCGGATAACTAACATTTTAAAAACTGGTGGTTTTTTTGCGTAAATTGACGCTTTAGGACCGGAAAAAAAATTTGAAATTAAAAAAAATGTGGATTTTATGTGTAGAGCTAGATATTGAAATCGCTAAGTTACAAGATTTATGAACATTTTATGGGAAAAAATGAATATTTACTCGAAGGTTGTAAAATGTTAGTTATTCGCTTTTGTCACTTATGTTTTAAATTGTTACAAAAATATTGAATATCTGTACCAAACGCGGTACTCTGTAGATCCATGGACAAAATTAATTTAGCACGGGGCAGAGGAATTGTTTACTAATAGACTTAAAGTTAAAAAATATAATATTCGTTACTAGTATATATTAATTATGAGTTCGGTACACTAAGGCTGCAACATAATGATATCGTATTTATGATTAAATAAAAATAAACAAATGGCCCGAGAATTCTAGAGAACATCAAACTGTGGGTCAAATAGTTGATTCGTCCATCTAAATATATCTTAGGGACATTGCCCGCAGGATCCGATTTAGAGTTAATTTTTTATCTTAAGTATATTATAATATTTTATAGTAATTAGTATAGTTTATAATAGTTTTGTATTATTGGTGGTTTGTGTTATTGAGTAAAAAGACAAATGTATGTATAAACGTTTTAAAAAAATGAATGTAATGGAAAGAAAAGTAAAAATATAAGCGAGACATATAAACTTTTTACAAATACCTACTTCAACACGCTTTTATTCGGTAGTATATGTAATATTAAGTCGAGTATGTAATGGAATCTAAGGTATCGAATTTAATCATTTTCCAAAGAGCGTAGCGTTACAATAATTGGCAGTTGTATGAAGTTCAGATGACATCTGAGATCATGTAGACCTGTGTAAACTGGTTCATGATGGTATTATATATCATATCACAGTCGTGTTTTGGCTTTTTAGAAAGGTCTTGAACTTGGACTAAAATTAAATTTGAAGGTCCGATTCGCTCTCACAATTTCAAGGATGAAATCTTTGATCTCTCTCTCAAGTACTGGCACGAGACAGCATGTAACGAAATAATTTTGAATAAAACATTTGATTTTCTTATGTTTTCAGTGGACTTTAATTAAATACCGTATATTGGAGTTCGTGACAATCACCGAAGGAAACCATTAAAGTAGCCGCTAGTCGGAGGCACGTCGTGTCTCACCCCCCTCCCCCGGCCCACCCCCGCCAGCCCCCGCCAGCCCCCGCCAGCCCCCGCCCGTCGTCGCCCGGCCGCGGGAAATTGAAACTTTATATTTGAGCGCACTTTATCTGACCGTCGAACCTGGTTCCCCTCTAGCGTGAAATCCTTAGTCGAAATAAAATAAAACAAGAACGAATTCCCTCAATACTTTCGACTGTGAATACGCTCACACCGATTTTCATGTTTCTACCTTGTCGTTTTGCACTTGTTTTTGAGTGCAGTTCGAATTATCTTTTTCCGAAGATTTTCAAACCGGGAATAACTTTAAAATGTCACGTACCTACGTTTGTGGCAAATATTCCTTGGTACTGGTATTATAATACTGGTATTATAATAATTACCGCCTGACTTCTGGAAACGTAGTATTTTTTCAAGACATGAATAGAATTCAAAAATGAAGAGTTTGTTTATTTATTTGTTTGGTTGATTGTTTAAATGCAGTAATCTCTGGAACTGGCTGAAATTGAACACAATAAATTTAAGATTTAAAAGTGGCTCTAGTGCAACAAATATGTTTTTTTTTCTAGTTTCTTCTTTGACAGTACATTAATAAACTTGACATGTGGATTATCAGCAGCAGCAGCAGATTGGCCGAGCTACGGCGCCGATTTAAGTTCAGAGGGTCCTGTGTTCGATTCATATCACCTCAATTTTATTTTATGACACCCTTTAATAAATGTTAAACCTTATTATAAATTTAAAACTCTTTTATGAACTTAAAACTTTCAGAAGTACGTTTTCCCAATTTTTTATTCCATACTGGTACGGGACCCGTGCCCGAGTCCAACTCGGCCGTTTTTGTGTATGCTAGTTTCGCTGTCTGCTTCGACCTTTGCGCTAATTAGTCGATATTATACGTGTTATATAATATGAGCATTTTCACTGTCATCGACATAATCAGATATAATTAATTCAGTCGAGCATCAATTACCCCAATAACATTATGGATCACCGCACGTCACGCCCACCTACCTAGCCCATTACTGTTTTCATAAATTATATTATAACATGTTAGTAATATTCAAAAATGTATGTTCATTAAAACGCCTTCTCATTTTGAGATTATGTCATGAATATAATTTTTGAGTATCGCTGCATTTATTTCATCGCTTGCACATAATTATACTGGAAGTCGCCCTGTGGTCGTAATTCGACCGTATATTTGAATCCATCATGTAGATAAGCTAAAAAAACAATAATCTATTCTCAATTGAATCACAGACTTTAATTTGGCATAGCATCTCGTTACCAAGCCATTAAATTAAAAATAAACGCTTCAACCACAAACGAAAGAGTATTTCGTGTACGATTATCGTGTCATGTCAAAATATTGTAGTGTGTGTAGCGTTTTATATATTAAAAATTGAAGGAAGATTATATTTCTTAATAATATTGGTATTTCATACTCCTCCGACTATAACTGCGAGAAATTTCATGTTTTTATATTTTCGCGTCTTTTGTAAAAAGTAGTACAAAGTTTTCCGCCCGCGTATCAATATATAGATGCCAAAGTAGGTTTAGGTGCGGCTTTACCCGCATGGAATTCGAAAATCGTGTATACGAATTTTTTAGAAACAACGTTTTTCTAAAACCAAAAGTCGCCTATGTTACTATCCACTCTTTTAACTAAGTCTGTGCTAAAAATCAAGTCGATTGTGTTTTGTTAGGAAGTAAAGGCCTTTACTAGCTTATATTATAAAATTTACCATTTATAATATTAGTTAGTACGGAAATAGATACTAAGACTTTTAATTTAAAAGTTAAGACATCTTATACAAAGGGCTCCTTTACAAATAGCATGTTTGCACGAAAATTATCTTCGTAGAAACAGTTCGCTAAATTCGTAATCCTTTATTTTATTCTATTGTATCAAACTCCTGTTGAAAACATTTTCGGTCGATACCAGTGACGTCAGCGCGTTGAATATAGATATAAAATTCACACTCTTATACGCTCTCCACACGCCTTGTCTCTGCTGCTCGCCTCGCGAGTCGTAGCGTGGTCAAAGAACAATGGATGGAATGACAGTGACCCGACTTTGAAGAGTTTTCGAAATTTATAGGTTCGTCGTAATGCTTGCTGTATAAAGACCCTTGTCGAAGATGTCAAAGTCGTATCCGTGCCAATTTTTAACTTTGTTTGAAGTCTATGCCAACGTCGACCCTTCGTTATGTCTATTTGCCATCACGAGGAGCCTTTTGGCACATGAAACTGTTTCCAAGTCTGGAGTCCAAAATCTAACGCGCAAGCCATGATACGAGTCTCGAAACTTCTAATCATTCTTGCCTCCCCCCCTCTTTCTTCACACGAGTGAAGTAAAAGAAAGAATAAGGTATATTTTCGTTCGCCGTTTCTTAAAAAAAATGTTATAAAATAACATCAAAACCAAAACATGTTGCGCATGAAACATAAAATTCGCTTACATTTAGGACCGCAAACGCTTTCTTTCATCGTATATCGGAGGTGATACCATGCCTAACAATAAGACAAATCAAATAAGGGTTGAATTATCGCAAGGGTCGAGCCAATACTAAACATTTCTAAAAGTATCATTGTTTACGTATATAGAATGTGTAGCAGGAAATGTATAGACGTAGTTTAGTGTGTGGGTAACGGCGTACAAATAGAAGTAAACCATTTCTTTTTCTAATGAGTGATATACATTTTTGTTGTTAGGGTGGTGAAATTCACTTAAAGCATTTTTACACGTCTATAATACAAATTTTAGTCACCTTATATGCTAAACATGAAAATGGGAAATCTCTTTGCGTTTAAACCATTGAACCAATTTAAATTAAATTTTTAGTTTCGGAAAATTTTATATTTTCAGCTCAAAAAAATAACTCGAATATTTATGAAAATAATTTATTTAAAACTAAATTATATCACAAAAGTTGAAGCATGTACTCTAATCAAAACTAATATTGTGTAAAGCGTTACAAATTTATGTATAATGTGTTAATTTAGGCGGGGCGAAAATTGGGGTCATCTGGAAGCTGGCCTTTCAAAATGTATATCGTTTGAAATGTCATTCATATTCGGCGGGTTTTTATACAGGGGAAGCCGGGTGGGATATTAAGATCGGAATTATTTATGAGCGCTTAATCCCAACCTTCCTTACGTGTTTTTAATTAGAGGAGATTAACATGAGCTCATTAAATATTGAGGTCCAATCGGAACGCGTTTTGTATTATATTTTTAATGAATGTAAGTACTGAGCAGGTAAATTTATCTCCAGACTTCTACATGTTTAATAAGAGGAGTAAACTTATTTCTTTTACGCGTCCGTGTTTATATACTATAAGCAATTGTGTCTGTCTGCTTGTCTGCCACCTCTGTTCAGTCCCGGTAGAAGAATATATTATAAATTTTCTTATGGATAACATCTGGTATTATTAAACGCTATTAAATTTCGAATATCATATTATGATTTGAATTTGAAAATGGGTTTAAATATAATTCTTCAACTGCCTTCGTCCAATTATAATAGAGGTGTTACGGTAACTCGCTATTTTTAATATCGTCACTTTGGGGAAATCCTTTAAAAATTGCTTAAATTTGTAACTTTATATTTTACAACAGATTTTAATTTAAGCATAAATGATAAAGTAGTTTTAACCCGCGGCTTTCGACGCGTGATCATTTATCTGCGTGAGCAGTCAATTGCCATTAAATAGAACTTTAATGGCGATTGACAGCTCATTAAGTAGAATCCGAGTCAGCCTAGGTATAACCTAACTGTATACCAAATATTTTATATAAATTCGTTCAGTAGTTTCAGTGTGATTGGACGAGAAACATCCACTCAAAGGAAGTCTCTTATTCATAATTAACTGGATTATAGTTTTGATAACCTCTTACGTTTTTAACATGATGAGTGATTGAATCTGGTTTTTAACCAAATCCCCTACTATTAGTGAATGCACATCTACCAGAAACGCACTAGCTGAACGCGGCGAATGAAACTAATTTTAGAATTCAATATATTACAAAATTTTATAGAAACTTGCCCATGCTAAATCATTCGATTCGTCCTAGTCGTTCGCTGTGAAAGTCAAAAATGGCTTCGATTTCTTCTGTTCTGATAGATATGCGTTCACCGTAAACCTACTATTATGCATTCGCTCAAAATTCGCGGTATGGTTCATTAATCCTCTGTCAAATTTCTCTACAAACCACGATTGTCAACAATAAAGTAACATCCCAATACTTTGTTGACAATTGCGCTTTCAATGGAAATAACAAATTTTTTGACAGAGGGTTGATGACCATAACGCCAATCCTGAGCGAATGCATAATAGGTACTGTCAATCTCCAACAGATCAGAAGCCCTTAATATAATTATCTTATGTTATTATTATTATTTTTTACCAAAAAATTTAAACCGACTTCCAAAGGAAAAAACTAAAATAGTACAAAACAAACTAGAAAGTATTAAATAAAATTTA
>JAOTAV010036974.1:0-18751 GCA_026546445.1 Cyclargus thomasi
GCTAAAAATTATTGGAACAAGAAAATTGATTTCCCGCCTTTACTTGACACTGGCCATGGTTATAGCCAAGCGCCATAGAAATAAATAAAAAAAATAAAAACGCAATAGCTGAATATTAATTGAGCCCTACCTGTTACCTTTCACTACAGCCTAAAGACTATATAAATAGATTGTGGATACTAACACAAAGGTTTTAGGTTCAAAATCCTTTGACATTTGTAGAAATGAAGTTGGCGGTTGCGGTTTAAGCAGTGCGGTCAGAAAATTCAATTCCCACTGCAGATGGTAGTCACCGGCCGCCATAAAAGTGGTACAACTATTTAATGTTAAATTTAATGAAGCTGTAAACAAATATGATAATAGTTACTCATAATTTCTTTACGAAAAATATTGGTACAATGTTTTCGTAATTAAAAAAAAAAAACATATATACGGTGGGACTGAAAAAAAACCTCCTCCTTTTTTGGAAATCGGTTATAAAGAAGTCCATTTGATCAAGAAAGTCGCAGTGGTGATTTCTTGCAAGTCAATTTTACACAACGACCATTTTAGAAATGTGTTTTTTTTTCATGATATTAGGCGGCAAGCGAGCAGACGGCTTGATCAGACTCCGGAGTAATACCTCGGTCTCACAGAAAACTGACTTGAACCAGAAACAATATTTCGTGTATGATTATCGTGTCATGTCAAGAAATTGTGATGTACATGTTGTAGTGTGCTTAGCGTTTTATTTATTCAAAATATGTATGATAAAAGCATATTTTTGAATATTGGTATTCCACGCTCCTCCTCCATATCAACTATAACTGGGAGAAATTTCATGCTAAATAGGTAAAAAGGGGTACGAAGGAAACCGCTGGACAAATTTTAATTTCAGCAATAAATAGATTCTTTGATTCTTATAAATAATGGAATAGGAACAAGCAAAGAATATGTGGATTATAATGTTATGATATACAAACATTTACTCGTGTAAACCAAGTATTGTCGCAAGCGTGCTCAGGGCCTTATAACTGTACATTCATGTGAAAAAGTATCGACAAAAAATCCGATAGAAGATAACCCTAAATATTATAAATTAGGTTTTGATTGTTGAAAGCTCACGAAATACGTTGTAAGCGATATAGACTTTAAGGTTTGTTGATAAAGTCCAAATTCGACTGGGCGGTGGGTACAGTCGGGTCCAAAGGTCAGAAGGTGTTGACGAGTTCATTGTAAAGGTTGCTTTGTGTTGATGAGTTAATCTACCATTGATATCAAATACGAGATAGATTCACCAAATTACGATTCCTGAACCTAAAGTGAAACGACAACAATTTTTCCTAATTTTTTGGTGTCTTAATCCAAAAATAAATACTGCTCTGAAATTATAAATGTCAAGCAGAAATATAGGCACTGCAACCAAATAGGCAGCGTTTTCTATAATATTATGAGTAAGATCATTATAATTGAGCGGCTGTTTTACGGCCTTAAGTACTAACTGCCGCACTCAGAAACGCAAGACCTTGGCGATTATTTAATTTAATTTAAAAAAATTCTAAAAATTTTCTATCATATACATAGAATTAAAGTTACTTTGATAATTAAGTGTCTGTGAGTGCGGCCGTAATATGATATTCCACGTACCTGTCATGCTGTAGGACTTCGCTCCTGACCCAGGGTCCCGCCCCCCACTCCTCCTCCTGCTTCGGCCGTAGCAGCCCAGACAGCCAAGTGTACGATTTGCTGCGCTTCATCACATCACTCACACTTCACTATCACATAAGTGCACACTTGTGTGTCACTCTAGTCGTATACACTTGCTTTTCATCACACTTATAGTTTACACCTTTGCGTCATCCGTTACACTAATCGCAGACCAGACATTTGCATTTATCACATATTTTGTCACATGCACACGTTGGTGTCATCCGTTACACTTTAAGATGGACACTGTCATTTATTTAGTTTGACGTCGACACTTTAATTTCTATTTAAACCGTAATGTCACACTTCGAAATTATACTTCTTTTACGTTCTTCTTTGACTTATCATTTGAAATTATAATATCATCATCAGTTTCACATAAATAAGCACTACACCGTTAAATTGCAATTAACAATGAGACAGACAGACAAATATTCGTATTTCTTACAAGCTGGACGGATCAATTATCATAATTAATATACAGAATCGATACCCAATTAAGAGATATCTTTCTACAACAACCTGTCTTCCGCCTGTCTGGTACCAAACAATGCCTAAACCACTGAATCATTCTCGAAATGATCGATCAGATTTTCGTTACGCGTCCAAGTCAAAATACCAATTAATATGTCCATTATACTATACAAATTATATGCCTGTATGAGAAACCATACATACACATAAAATCATTGACGATCAAATAGAGTTCTAATGCTATGTAGAATAGAGGTGCGATTTGTGTGATTACAATTCAAACGATCATTGAAAATAATTGACGATAAGTCGAAATAGTTTGGTAATCGTTCAGACAGTTACGTACGATTCTTAATGTAATAATGACTTTTAACCTACCTAACGTTCTTTATAAAAAGATCTCTGGAGGCGACAACCGAGCACATAAATGAATAGAATACCAAAATGGCTATTAAAGATAGAAACTACTAAGTCCTTGAACATTCGCGGGCAACTAGCTATGCTGAGTCGTGATGAAAATAATAAAATATGTCATAAGTTTATGTAAAATCAGTTATACGGGACACAGACAAACAAGTTACATAGGAAATTAAAAAATCCACAGCATTGGCTTGGTTCTGCGCTTTAAGAGGATAAACCAGCAGCTACAGAAATGAGAAATAGGTATTTGTAATATCTATTGCTGTCTCTAACCACGAGCCGGGGAGGCCGCAGAGCGCGATAGAGACAACTGCATCTTGGATTGTAAAAACCCTTTAAGAGAACAGGAAATCAACGATGCGTTGTCCCCTGATTAATTCTCAAAAACTTTACCGATTTAAGTTTTATTTTTTATAAAAAATGAAAGCAAGGCTTAAACTGTGTCGTTTTCCTTTTTCATATATAATTTAGCCAAAATTGTTTTCTGGATGTTTGAATGCATTTTTGATAATTAAATTTTGAAAAAAAAAGAACGCTTAGGGACATGCTTATAGTTGTCAATAATATTAATTTAAAATAAATAACTCTACCGGCATTATCCAGGAAGGAAACAGGAGACAACGGTTGTATGGAAAAACTTTCTTTCTCTTAATAAAACACCATGTCAGTCGGTCTGTCACCGGCACTGGCGTAACTACAAGGTGGCGAGCCGGCAAAATGCCACGGGCCCCCGGCCGGAAAGGGCACCCGATCAGCCCTCCAAGACAAGTGGCAAGCGATTGTTTTTACAGTAATCGTTTGACGTGTTTTTGTATTGGTTTGACTTAGTGGAACGGTGGATGAAAAAGTAGCCTCGAACGGTATAGTTACGCCACTGGTCACCGGTAAGTTTTATATACTTATTCAGATAGCAACACACAACCTAAACTAGAAGTAATAAGTGTTAAAAATCTGATGACAACCGACGATGACATTAAAATCAATTTAAAACCGGTACCAAACGAACATTAGAAAGTTAAGTAAATACTCGGTACCCGCTTGGTACCCTCGCGGTTAAGGTACTATTTTGGTATGATGATGCATAAAATAGAAGTGTGACTCCGAAAGTGTTTTCATTAAGTGACTTGTCTATTTGGTTGTACCTTTACAGTTTACACAGTGGATTTGGAACCTTGTTGTGAGAAACACGCGGCCGGTTTTCGTTTGGCACGTCACTGGAGAGTACCTGGAACAAAATTGTGTATTTGAAAATCGAATGTAGTTTGTAATTGCTTCGAAAATCTTGAAAAATTATAGAATAAACTTACAAAGAACTGAAACGAGATTTGAAAGACATTTATAACTGAGAAATTAAATCGTCGCTGAGGCTAAAATTTGCTCAGGATTGGCGGTATGGTTCTTTAACCTTTTGTCAAATTTCTATACAAACCAAGACTGTCGACCACAAAGCGACAACACAGCACTTTTTGACAGAGGGTTAATGAACCATACCGCCAATCTTGAGCGAATTCACAATACTACATAAATTGGTAAAGTTATAAAGATATATATAGATAAGATATATAACTCTTATAATATACCGATTTGTGCAAGTGCCTCAGCGTCATCAACTTGCCCATACAATAATTTGCGAAGAGTTGTCCTATCACCGCTGCTACTTTCATCTAAAGTAGTATCACTATTTTTCCTTAACAACTTTATATAACTCGACCAGAAAAGATCCGAGAGTCCACTTCTAAACAGAAACATGTAACATTTACACGCCAAAAATGCTATGTGTATTACAAAATTAAAAAAAAAACAATATTATCGATAATTATAATTCAAGAGAGACTATCCGAAACGCTACATATTTTTAAGTACGTGTGTTTGTCACGAAGCTCCTCCCCAACGACTGGAGCGACTTTAAACAAATTTTTTGGGTGCGTTTTAGGGGGATTTGAGAATGGTTTAGATACACAAAATAAGATCGACAGGACAACGTCTGTCGGGTCCTCTAATATATTATAACTTGTCGTTTTTTTTAAATATAAAAAACCTTTCTCGTGTGATGGTATACCCGTCAAACGGGCAGTAACCCAATATTATTTCTGTTAAACATGTGCCCCGGATAAGGTTACGGGTTAAAAATAACTAACACCAACATAAACCGAGTTAAATGTTAAGTTAAATTCATATTTAAGTTACCATTATGGTATATAATATTATTTATTGACGCTAGGAGTCTTTAAAGTCGAAAGGTTATGTAAAACTTAGTTTTAATAAATCACATATATTATATTGTGTTAAGGGGACATTTATAAAGTACGTCACAGAAAATTTCATGACTTTTAGACCCCTCCCCCCATTCCTTACTGGTAGTCACACTATTGAGACCCTCCCCCTCCCTCCCCATTGTGATGTCCCGCAATTTTAAATGTAAAAATTGAAGTTATCCCAATATTTCAAATTTGGATATAAATTTTAAAACAATTAAGATCAGGTTTGTTAGCCAAGATGTAAACGTTTTCGCTTCTTTGTAGAATCGCCAAACAAAATGTATGAAAATGGCATAAGGCGTAACAAACGCTTATGACATTTCCATACAATTTGTATGGCGATTCTACAAAAAAGACATAATATATATAACATTCAAAAAATCATTTAAGAACTAACTCTTTTAAGTCCATTAACAAAAGATTAATCGTTGATTGAGATGTGTGAAATCTTTTAAATTAAATGATCTTCTGATCGGCGTACAAAGGACGAACATGACAGCGGACCTCACAGCGCGACTGGCACGCCAGCTTGTCATGCCAGCGAGACACGCCAGCGGCACAGGCCAGTGACTTGCATTCCGCTCGCATTACACTCAAAATCACGTACTGGTACTCCACCGGGAGTTTGAAGCGATAATATTTGTCGATACTCAATAGTGACAACGTAAATTTTTATTATGGCAATTTTAGTATGGCAATTTTAGTATGGCAATTTTAGTATGGCAATTTTAGTATGGCAATTTTAGTTCCGCAAGTGACCGCTAGAGGCGCTGTTAAATTTGCCATACTAAAAATTTACGTAGTCGTTAACGAGTACTGACAAATACTATTGTTACAAACTGACCACTCGAGCTCTTCTCTTGTGTAGGCTCTACATAATCGCCGATGTACTATCAGAGAAGTTGAAAGAGATACAGGTCGTGGATCTAAGTAATTTGGCCGGGGCATATCGAACCCAGCCGACAGGTCACAGCTTACATGGAATTGACATATTCCGACCAAATAACGTATGTCCGTCAACTGGCTCTCTGTCAATTTCTCCCATTATACGTTCGTTATTCGTCATGATCATCGTGCTAGCGTTCACATAATTTTGGAAGTTCATCAGTATCAACTCGATAAAAGGCGAACATACACGAATATTAACAAAGAGGCGAGTATGCTCCCAACACAATCGTGCTCGCGTGTTGTCGTCTGTATACTACGAATTTTATGAAGAGGAGCCAACAAACGCCACATTCCGCCCTTACATATATATGGACGCTTCACACCACGTCAGTCTTGCTCCGTGCTAAGTACCCGAGGGACTTGTGTTAGGGGTACCAGACAACGGAAATATATTTAATACTTTTATACTATACACATATTTAAGATTTTCATTATGATACAAATATTTAATACATATCCACAACCCAGGAACTTTGAAAACCTTTCGTTCCGTCGGCGGGATTCGAGCTCCCCGGCGTGAGCTACCAAGGTGCTCAACCACTGCGCCACAGAGGTCGTCAAACGTCATTAGAGTAGGACGCAGAATTCCGATTCGTTCATTTGAGTCTATTTGAGTCAAAGATTTTGGAGTACGGCTTCTGCTTCTAATAAAATATGGATGTGTTGAACGAGCAAACGGATACTGATGGAAAGCAACTACCGTCGTCTATAGACACAGCATCAGAGTTGTGCCTTGTCAGCCTGCTCAGAGGAAATACGCTTTCTTCCTTTCTTTTCCTCCTTTCGTCAGGGGCGGCTCTAGTGCGTGTAGCGCCCGTGTGCTATACCCTGGCACCCCCTTGTCCTAGTTACCGTCTCAGAGGGTGCCGCGGCCCTCACCGAGACGGCTAAGACCACTACAGGTTAAGCCGTACGTTTTTTTAAATGACATTTAGAGGGCAAGCGAGCAGACGGGTTACCTGACGAAAAGCAACTGCCGTCGCCCATGGACACTCGCGACAACCGAAGAGTTGCGAGTGCGTGCCAGTCTTTTATGAGGGAATGGGAATAGGGATAGGGGTTAGGGAAGTCGGGCCACCGACAAACTAACTCACTGAACGAAACACAGCATAACGCCGTTTTACGCCAGTTTTCTGTGAGTCGTCATAAATATTTTCATTCAGGTAACATGCCCCGTCTCTGACGCGAGTTTAAACTGTTACACCATCTCGAAGATTTGCACGACGCTACTAAAGAAGTTTTCATCTCAATAATCAGAATAACATAGCGTCAAGTATATTAGTAAGATGATACCTGAGTTACCTGACACCGCCGTGGTTAGGGTCAACGTGTAGACCGGCAGCCAGCTCCGGGAGCCAGCGGTCTGTGGCTCTCCGGTTATAAACTACGTTTTAATTAATAGGATTGTGTACCAAACGGTTTTCATACAACGGGCCATAACGTTTTTCACCCTCTAAACCTTCACCTAGAGTAATGATTTTGTAGTATGTTGTGAAAATGCCTCAGAACTGGGTTTCGATGTTGTAGTTTTTTAGAAAAAATATTGTAGATTTGAAAATATTTACACACTTTTGTTTTATATAATATCACTAAACTGGAAATATATCAAAATCTATTAATAAATATTTAAAAAACACAAACATAGAAGCCTACTTCTGAGGCATTTCCACAACACAAATTCCTCTAGGTGAGGGTTTAGAGGGTGAAAACTGAAAACGTTATGGCCCTTTGTATAGAAACCGTTTGGTACACAATTTTCTTAAAGAGAACATTCAAAGTTATATAATATTTATTTAAACCTACAATTATCTCTATACCCACAAATCTTTTATAGCTCTACCACGAGTTTGAAGTATATATCTATATTCTATACACAATACTAACTACATGTGAACTATGAAAAATTTAACAGCGCCCCTAGCGGACGCTTGCGGAACTTGGCATACTACATTTACGTAGTCGGTCCAGTATAGATGCTCTAAAGTCATGGCAGAGCTACTGATGTTTCGAGTGTCCATGGGCGACGGCACTTCACATGTGTCTCACTTATGTTATATTAAAAAACTTTTTATTAAAAGAAATTCATTTTTTGAAAAAAAAAACTGTTTTTATCTTTGTCGCCATTTGCGGTAGTTTTCAACCGACTTCCAAAAATGAGGAGGTTATATGTTCGGCTGTGGATATATATATTTTTATTTTTCTATGTTCAACGATTATCCGCCGCTAGAGAACTCATTTTCAAAGAAAAATTTTTTATGAATTGATTAGTACTTTATCAAAGTATGCTACATCGATACGTTAAGTCACGCGATCGGTACAAGTACCCGCTCTCAGAATTTACCTTTACTTTACTGGCCGAAGCAGCTCGCAGCAGATTTTACGAGCTACTAAATAAATAAAGGAAACATAAATAAATAACACGGAGTCAGTAACTATTCGTTTGTACAACGGTACAGCCGCAGTATAATAGCATACAGTAAGCTATCTTCAAGATGGAAAAGCCATAGGCAGTAGGCATTATAAAAATAGTGTGTTTTCAGATAGCAAAATAAGCTGGACTCCGTGGAGATGCGCCGAGATGTATGATGTGCTTCGCTCTGCATCCTTTATAGACTTTATCACAGGGAGTGTTTAGAGGAACTGTTCGGTATCATTCCACCTGCGACTGTCCGCCATTGACCTACGCGGAAGATTTACCGCCTACATCATCTTGATAAGTGGCAGTCTTCCGCAGTGCACTTTTCGCGTAACCTTCTGCCTCGCACAATAAAACTCTGGAATGAACTATCACCACAACATTATTTACTGATTACTACGAACTGCAAACCTTCAAGAAGAGAGCGTATTCCCTCCTAAAAGGCCGGCAACGCACTTGCAACTCTACTAATGTTGCGAGTGTCTATATGCGGGAGTAAGGAGTGTATCATGAATTTATATTGCATAGGATAAGTGATTACACACTAGTGAGACGTCCGCGTCCTACTGCGTTACGTGATGAAAAATCTTACGCGTTTTTATTTTTTAACTTTTCTGCAGAAATTATAGATTGTTGTGCCCATGTCTTGAGTAGTCAAGATTAAAAAGTACCCTATGTGTTAATCCAAGATACCAGCTAGCTCTATGCCAAATTTTATCGAAACCGTTCCAGCCGCTTAACCGTGAAGAAGTAACAAACATACACACAAACTTACAAACTCACAAACTTTCGCATTTATAAAACTAGTAAGAAGAAAAATATAATGCAACTTGCATTTACCTACCTACTTTTTTTCGTCGCGCAAGCGTAAAGTCAGAGTAAAGCGAGCTTGATTTCAAGGAATTTCAAGGACGTGTATGAGTTTCTCTACTATTTAATGTATACACTGTGGCAAAGGCTAGTAAAACATTATCTCGGGGCTCTGCGAGCCGCTATTCCATGACGGGTTTTTGTGCGGTAAAACTAAACATTGAAAGTTATATATTTGGCTTAACAGTTTACTAACAAAAAACGTTACTACTAAAAAGTTTTCTAGACTATGCTAATTTATAATTATTATAATTCTGAATATTGTTTATTCATAAACTATACGAATATGTGTATGTCTATCTGTATGTTTGTTACCTCATGAGGCTTAAAAGCCGAACCGATTTTAATGAAATTTGGTGTGCAGACTGCAGATATTTGAGTCGCAGGAAGGAGATAGGGCAGTCTTTGTTGCGGAAAAATGTACAGTTCCCGCACGATATCCTTGGCAGTATTATAGTAAAAAGGCAATTCAGAGCAATTATAACGTACAGATTAAGTTAAAATTTTATACATTTTAGTGTAGTAATTGCAAAAAGTTTTTGCCGTAGGAAAGCATTGCCTCGACACGGAAGGGCCGGTTCGACCGGAGTGATACCACGGCCTCACATAAATCTGGCGTGAAACGGCTTTGTTTCCGGAAATCCATGGCTTTAAATTTAGTAAATTAAGATTTTTAGCAATATTCCGCGAAAACTAACCTCAACCGTGGAATATTGCTAAAAATCTTAATTTACTAAAATTAAAACGGCTTTGTGCTGTGTTTCGTTCAGTGGATAAGTTTACCGGTGGTCCAACTTCCCTAATCCCCCCTATCCCTATTCTCATTCCCTATTCACTCATAAAAAGCCGGCAACGCACTTGCGATTCTTCAGATGTTGCGAGTGTCCATGGGCGACGGCAATCGCTTTCCATGAGGTAACTCGTCTGCTCGCTTGCTATCTAAATACCATTAAAAAAGTGTTGGCGCAGTCGTCAGGATAAAGACGAGCCTCACATAGATAATTCTGCTGTTGACGGCCGTAAAAAATGCGACAAAAATATTTATGACGTTTTAAAACATTAGAAATATCTTGGAAATTACAGGGACTTCTCACTTTGATAGAGTTTTGTAGTTATCTATTGCAGGTGTTGTGTGGCTCTTGACATAGGGTCCTGGCTTCGATTCTCACTTTGGAAACATGTTATTTCCAAGTTTGGTTAGGACACTGCAGGCTGATCACCTGATTGTCTGACAAGTGAGATGATCCATGCGTCGGATGGGCGTGCAAAGTCGGTCCTGTGCCTGATCTCTTGCCAGTCATGTGGTCCGTCCCACTGTGTTATGAGAATAAAGGAAGATAAAGTGCTCATCTACTGCGCATGCACTTGGGCACTGTAAAATTACTCCTGTATCGCCTGGTTTCTCCTGGAGTTATATGGAGACAAAGAAAGGGGCGCCTAACCGATTTTTTTCGTGTATATTTGAAGTGACGTTAGGAGGCGTCAAAGGAATCTTGCTCAGGGCTCCAGAATGGCTGAACTAAAAGGCTAACGCCGGCACTGCTCGTCAGTAAACTACGATAACTTCTTGTGATGTAAAGACATAGTTATCATAGTTTTACCATATTTTAATACAGATAATGATGCGGTCGTCATAAAAAGCTAAAAAATATTTCCTTAATCATACCTTCGAGATTTCAACAACAACGTCGTAACATATGTCAAACACTGAAAGAACGCGACTAACGAAAAACAAACAATCAAATATTGTCAAAGGTAAAATTACGCATATCACGGGATCAACAGACATACAAACAAAATCTTCTAGAGTAAATATAGTGGAAACAGCGCAAGTAACGAGTGAGTTTTATTAATGTTGAAGAAAATCTTAACGAAGGATCAGAATAATTTGAATATAACGTGGAAATTTTATGATCGATTTTGATGTAATTTTACAAAACATCATCTTGTATGAAGCTCGAGATGAAGAAGAAGAAGGGAAAGCACGAGATGGATTGATCGCGTGTCGTGTGCGAAACCGAATCCGAATGAGTGTAGAGTTTCCGTTCTGAACTCTGGTTAGAGCCGAAGATGCAGGCCGATCCGTCGTCGTTTCAGTTGCGTTCAACATATTTCCGCTATCTTTTCTATACATATAAATTTTATGGAAATCACTCCAGTAGTTTTGCCAAACGGTCATGCTAAAAAAATTTCATTAATAGGGAAGTCAAAACCATTGCTGGTTTTAACATAACGCGAACAAATCACGTTCGGCTATAACTGGCTATTCGATGTTCATGATAATGCATATTATGTAGAGTCGACGTAACGAATACGTCGTCAATTGTGTTAGTCGTTGATGATACAACACATTCCGAGTCGTAAAGCTCAACCAACCCGACAAAAACCGTCCCCAGTTCAAACGAGCGTAGGTTTTGCGCGCGCTCAATACAACTGCTATAGAGTTGTGGATAGTGTCCGGCTATTGCGGCTTCGGCTAGATTCCGACCAAGATATCTTGGCCTTTAACCTAAGTTCGCAACTGAAATTAAGAGTACAACACTTCAGCGCCGTCTGCATTTCGGTCAATATGTCTTCGACCATAGAGTTCACAGCCTAAGAGAACCCTTCGGCGTCAGCTTTGTTTTGGCTGCTTTCAGTTAAAGTAATAATAATCTTACGGCACACAGAAGCCGAATATATCATAAGTTCAATTTAATAATGATCATCAAAGCATCTACTATTGTATATTCCGTTTAGGATATACAATATAAATAATACAGTATACTTGGTTTTCGTTTCGTGATCTTAATCTTTATTAAATGCAAATGTCTGTAAGTCTGTTTGTTATTAACTTTTACTCGCGGCTGTTTTAAATTAATCTAGAGCCAGTTAAAATTTGTTTTTCGGAAAAGGACTTAACATATTCGAAAACTTTTTAAAACAAAAATTATTTCCAACATCACGCAACTATACCGAACTGTTTCTAAATTCAGGTTTAAAATATATATTTTAAAATATATAATAATTAAGGTTAAAATTTCAGCTTCGGCTTCGGCTCAGCCTCATCCTTTTGTCTTGCCTTATGGATGACTCAATCTGGACCCAGCACCGACAGAGGTCTATTAGCCCTTACATCCTGTAATCAGAGCCCTTTTGTACTTAAGATGGAGTTAAGTGGAGATGAAAATGAAAAAAATGTTAAATATATTCTATTATTTTTAAAATAAAATTGAAAACCGAAATGCAGTCACAAAAAAACATGAAATATTCTTATCGTTAATATAGTGTATGTCGGTTTAAAATATTATTATGTAGTAATATAGTGTACTGTGTGAAAGTATATTTAATTATTTTTTTTTGTGATTTTTGCAAAATCCTTTGAAAATTTAATGACTTCTCTACCCAATCTTCTACTTTTGAAATCGGTACCAGCCAACCAATGTGTTAATTGGGCATAATGAAATTAAAAAAAAATTGCTGCCACGGACTTCAGAATTGTAGAGATTGAGTTTTAAGAGAGAGATCATTGAATTTTAAAAGAAATTTATGAATGATAAGAATTATTTGATGGTTTTGGTGACTGGAAGTCGGTTTTAAATTTTTTGTTAAAAATAATAATACTTTTAACCGACTTCAAAAAACAATATGTTTGGCTGTAGATACCTTTTTTTCACTTTTTAGTTTCATGCATCTATAACAACTTATGCAGTGAGTTAAAAATATTACAAATTATGTGCATCTTTGATACCTTTATTCTATTGTTACCCTCGGTAAATACCTAAGTATTTTACAAATCTACCTGCAGGACTAGCATAGAGTCAGCAGACATACGAAAGTATAGACAAACTGACAGATGGTAGGGATAATCTGACAGATTTCCTTCGTGCATCGGTCACTTCGTGCAACGTCACTATGTCTATCTCGCTGTAGAAAGAAAATCTTTCTCGATCGCTACGCAAGTGCCGCTGAAATACTTCTAAAAAAGATTTTAAAAGGTCCTTTCGATTTTTCTTGGATCCCATCATCAGCCCGGCGAAGATACACCAATGTGATATGTCTCTCTCTCTCTCTCTCGCATAGTCATAATTGTCAATATCGACATATATCTCAACTCCCTAACATGCGTACGTCGAGAGGTAAATTTCTCGTTCGTAAACTAGCATCGAAAAAAAAAAAAAACTCTTCTCATAATATCAAAATCTTGACTAAACTCGATAAAAATGTGTTGTCAGATGTTCGTACACAGAAGTAGCACGGATTAAAAACGAATCAAAATAATTATCTTTAATTTTGTCGACAAACACGAGATAAAAAATGTCATGTTAGAGATGAAGACTCAAACCGGTAAACGTGTAGACAAAAATTTCACGATGACTCATCTTATCCCGGCAGATCACAACATGGTACCAAACTCGGATTGTGCCATGTAAAACAGTGTAAGAATTGTGAAATTCTGCCTCAGGACGGCGAAATAAAAAAGGCAAGTATAGGATTTAATTAATTGTTATATTATCGTTAAAGTTATTAGCAAGCGATTAAAACCTGTATTGTATTTTATATTTAACTACTACGTACATTATTATCAACTCAATTATCCAAACACAATTTTAATATCCAAGCCACGAGGCTAGTCGCTACTCAGCAGTCAAGTGCGAGCCGGAATTGCGCACGCGTGGTTCCGTAACAACATTGAGAAAAAAATAGACGAAACGTATTTTGTGTGACGGGCCACTGAAATATATTTTTTTTATTTACGTCAGATGTCAATGTCTTATAATAAGGTTTGTTTTCCGGGCACGAAAGTTAAAAAAAAGAAAACCTCAATTACTAGTAGTTTGTACTTCTGCAATCAATTCTACATTACAGGGTGTTTTTTTTATGATATTAAGTGGGCAAGCGATCAGACGGGTTACCTGATGGAAAGCAACTGCTGCAAGGAAACACTCGCGGCATTCGCAAGTGCGTTGCCTGCGTTTATAAGGCAATAGGAATATGGGATTAGGAAAGTTGGGCCACCGGTAAACTCAATCCCTGAACGAAACATATCACGCCGTTTCACGCCAGTTTTCTGTGAGGCCGTATCACACCAGTCGAGCCGGCCCATTCGTGCCGAAGCATGGCTCTCCCACGGCGATGAGCTTCCGTATTGTGTATTTAAGATCGGAAAATGTCCCATTGGTACACGCCTTCACCGGGTTTCGAACCTGCACCCTCTCGAGTGCGAACCAAAGGTCTTACGCACTAGACCACGGACGCTCTAAAAAGTACTTTATCTGTATATTAACAGTCTGTTTACTGCAGTTTGAAGATCTAAATGTAAGTTTATTTCTATATTCTCGGGAACTACTGACCGGAATTAAAAAAATTCTTTCTGCGTTGGTCAGTCAAGGCCATAGGCTATATAGAACTAAGCTACGACTAATAGGAGCCGAGCAGCAATCAAAAAATGTCGCAAAGTTGGATAATTTATAAAGTTTTATGTAGACGTAGTTGCGGGTAACAGCTAGTCCTTTATATTTGTCACTGCAGTTTGAAGGTATGAATGCGTGTTTCTTATCTGTGTAGTCAGTGCTGTGTGTACACTCGAGGCGCAAGCTGGTCGTCTGTATATATGTGTATATGTTAGTATATGTCTGTTATGGTGCTCCTACACGTGGGGGTGATTGTCGCTTGGACATATTACAGTGATAGCGAGTGATAAATCGCAAGTAAGTTGTTAACAAATCCGTCAAGATATCAAACACGTTTTCAAAGAGTTGTATAAAAAAAATATTTTGACAAAAGAGGTTTTTAACTTATTTTTTTTTTAATTTTTAATGTCATTTAACTAAAATAATAATCATTTATCGGGTCTGTTGACAGAGTAATTTAAGAAACAGAAAAACATTGTAAGGCCTAATCGTCGTTATACTGTTTATTGACAATGAGAATCCCAAAATTTAAAGCTTGCGTCCAATTTGAACTTGAACTCATCGTAAAAATATTTCGACTGTCTTCTAATTTTAAATTTAGACTATTTTAATAAGTCAGTATATATTTATTTCGAGACCGTCGAAATCCACCTCTAACTTCGAACCCATCTTACTAACTCTATCTCCTCAGCCAAGTAACACTTTAAAATCCTTTATTTATACATCGGCTTGGGCCTAACTTACACACTTAACCAGTTAAACTTTATCATTTGAGGGAACCCGACAGACGTTATTCTGTCGGACTAATATGAATTTAAACCATTCCCAAGTACCCTTGAACATACAAAAAAATACGTCACAATCGGTCCAGTCATTTGGGAGGAGTATAGTGACAAACACACGCACACAAATTCAAATTCTAATAAATAATGCAGCATACATCACGTAACCTAACCTAACCCCATGCTAAGTTAAACTTGTGTTATGGCAATCAAACAACGGATGGACCATTTTTCTATATATATATATATATATATATATATAATGCAAATGAAGAAAATTGGTCCTCAGTTTCCTGCGCCACCCACAGCACAAAACCCACCACGCTCTACCACTTAGGAGTTAGGCTCAGATCACATTAAGCGCGCGTTTTTAATGCTTTAGCCAAAAAAGTAAGAGTCTATATGCGCGTTTGCATCTGTGTGAGTTAAACCTTAGGATCAATTCATACTCACAATTCAGCGGGTCGAAGCAAATAGCTAATAAAATATTTGCCATATGGAATATGCCCTTATTAAAAAATTAATTAGAAAAAAAAAGTAAGGGCTGCACAAATTTTTCTGTCATGAAATTAAGTGATATGCTTATTCTTTAGGGTGTTTAAAATCGTGAAATTTGTGTGACTACTTACGTACTTTATGGATGGTCTCTAGATACAGAACCAAAAGCAGAGACTTAAATATGTATAGATCATTCGACGACCTCTGTGGCGCAGTAGTTGAGGACTTTGGTAGCTCACGCCGGGGGTCGCGGGTTCGAGACAAAAAGTTTTTCAATGTTCCTGGGTCATGGATGTGTATTAAATGTGTTTATCGAATAATAAAATTCTTAAATATGTGTATAGTATAAAAGTACTAAATATATTTCTGTCTGATACCTGTAACACAAGTCCTTCGGGTACTTAGCACGGGCCATATTGACGTGGTGTGAAGCGTCCATAGATATTATTATTATTATCGTATAGATATTTATGTTGCTCGGAATCGATTACATAATTCGGTTGCCACTTTACAATTATCACTAACGCTTCGTTGTTATTCTATATTAATAAAAAGTAAGGATATTAATTATAGCCTGGCTACTATAAGTTGAACCTAGCATTTATGTTCACTAACAACATTATTCCGACGCAGTCTCTAGTTTTCGGTTAAAACTGCATTACAATTGGATTTAATTAGTTTTATACTTTGTCATGAGTCTATTACGATATGACGATATGAAAATGATCTTTTGGTTTTATATGTACGGCATGATATGTTATGTATCTAATTAAATGATATTTTTATAAAAATATGTATGATAATACCATATAATAAGATATGAGGAACAGGATTTTGTCCATCCATCGAAAAATTTAAAGTTCGATTTTGATTGTAGTAAACAAATTATACTTCGAATTACATACATTGTATTTTATTTATACCATACAATATTTTGTCCTATAAATGTCAATAAGAATAACACATTCCTCTTTACAAAAACTTATAATGAAATACTCGTGTATATATAAAGTCTCATGATCTGACGATTAAAATCTTTTTCTCTATTACAATTGTGTGATATCATGTGCATAATTTTTGAATTTGACAGTTTTTTTCTAGGTTCAACATAAAGCAGCACGACTATAATTAAAATTATTATATAAGGAAGACTTATTTTATTTATCTATTTATATATTGCACACAAGAAAACATTCAAAACATATTACGAACACGGAAAGACGACACAAAGGATCTGATTATTTCTAAAAGAAATCTCTTCCAGCAGCCATTCGGAGAGAGATAGGATTTAATGACAGACAGATAGGACATGCACAATTATGAAAACATGTAAGAAACACGCTAAATGTCCAAAAACAGTAAACCCGACTGCAAGAACGATTGCAAGTTAAACATTAAATTATGTATATTTCTAGAATGGCTACTCAACTTAAACGGACGAAAAAAAAATTATGGAACCTCACAATTTTGACTTCAAAATCCGCCATTTTTTAATGCGCTGTCAAGATGAGTCTTTACGAACGATAACGCATACGTCGAAATCCATCAAGCCGTTTAGGCTGCAGAGCGTGCTAAACAATTATACATACATACATACATACATACTCATTAAACATAACCCTCCTCCTGACGCAGTCGGGTAAACATAATTTTCGACTTTCATCTCTAGCTAAGCTTTCACAGCTAGTGTGAGTCGGCCCTCCTGCGTTTAGTGGGCGGCATTGTACCCGGTGATTAGGAATTAGCCACTTATCCAATCTGCCGCACGGAGCACCGACATCAGCTCAAATATTATGTTAATAACTCCCGAGTCCTTACGCCAGCATCGCGATCTGTCGCTTCGATACATCGCTAACGGTTCCAAAAACAAGGTTCCGATATGTGCTTTGGATTCTGGATTTTAGATTGTGACTTTTGGTTAGTCTAGATACTTGTTATGATATTTAGGGGGCAAACGAGCAGACGGGCTAACTAACGGAAAGCAACTATCGTAGCCCATGGACACTCGTAAAATCCGAAAAGTCGCAGCTGCGTTGCCGCCTTGCCGGCATTAGGGAGTAGCGAAAATAGGCCACCGGTAAACTCACCCACTGAACGAAACACAGCACAACGCCATTTCACGCCAGTTTTCTGTGAGGTCGTGTTATCACTCCGGTCGAGCCGGAACGCATTGGTGCACGTCTCCACCGGGGTTTAACATGCACCCTCTCGAGTGCGAACTGAAGGTTCTTCTACCTACAACGGATGCTCTAATACCTTAAAATAAAATCCGCGCGGTTAAAATACGCAATGTGGATGGAGTATCCACACTGCTTTTATGTTTTAACAATACGTAAGTAATTAAATATCGCTATGTTAGCTAAATGAAATCGCTAACGCAGTACACAAACACGACTCCACATATGACACTCAACAAATACCTCAACAATTTTACATAATTTTGCAATAGACATAAATTAATTTTTCACCTGCTGAATGTTTCATTTTAGTAATTACATAAGTAATGAGGGTTCTACACGGCGGGAACAAACATCACGTAAAGGTGCACTTTGATGCAATCCAAATTGCACCCTCAGTTCATGGCGAAAGATTGAAAATAGCTATACTCGATTTACAACATTATTATCTAAGATTCAATCTTACGCCATGAACTGAGGGTGCAATTTGGAGTGCATCAAGGTCGTGTTTGACATCAAGTTTTGTCAAACACGACCATTTACAACATTAATATCTAAAATGCACCTTCAGTTCATGGGCGTAAGATTGAAAATGCATTGCATCATCACCTTTGCGTGATGTTTGTCCACGCCGTGTAGAACGCCCAAATCAATAAAGTTTTTACAATTTCGACTTTTTTGTTAATAGTGCGATTTCATTCAATTCAGAATGTAACAAAGCAAAAAGATTAAATATAGTCCACTTAAAAGAAGCAGCGCTGATAAAGTTTTTTTTTGTGATTTTATGGGCCTCAGTGTCATGATTTAATCCATGCAAACGATCTATCAG
>JAOTAV010036985.1:4071-18746 GCA_026546445.1 Cyclargus thomasi
CCGTTCTCTCCGTTGTTGTTACCCCCGGAACCGTTATCGCCATTGTTACTATTGTCATCTTCACACTCTGGGATCACTCGACTACCGCAATCAACGTTGTCTGGCCAGTCACATTGCTTAGTGTATGGATTATACAGCAAATTTCCGTAGCAACCGATTGCTACAGGAACACCATGAGAGCATTTATAAAATTGGTTACAATTTTCGTGAGCAATGAGGACGCCCTCTGATCCGCTACCAGCGCAAATTGTGGGAGCCTCACCAGGGTTACAATTACATGAGCCAGTTTCATTCTCATTACCATTATCAGTATCCCCGTTTCCAGCATTATTGTTGTCACCACCAGAGCCATTTTCTCCGTTGTTATTATCCCCAGAACCGTTCTCTCCGTTGTTGTTACCCCCGGAACCGTTATCGCCATTGTTACTATTGTCATCTTCACACTCTGGGATCACCCGACTACCGCAATCAACGTTGTCTGGCCAATCACATACCTTAGTATATGGATTATATAATAAGTCTCCATGGCAGCTAACAGCTACAGGCAAACCCTGAGAGCATTTATAAAATTGGTTGCAATTTTCATGAGCAATAAGCACGCCTTCTGATTCATTTCCAGCACAGATAGATGGTGCTTCACCGGGATTGCAATTGCAAGTGGTATTGTTGTCTCCAGTCCCATTATCACCTGAGTCGTTATCTCCATTGTTATTATCTCCAGAGGCATTATCTTCTCCACTTCCATTATTGTTATTGTCTTCACCACCTTCTTGACTGGCACTGTCTTCATTACTCACTTCTTTTTCAGTTTCTGAATCGGGACCAGGAATAACTCTATGTCCGCAATCGGTGTCGTGAGGCCAATCGCATTCTTGTTTCTCAACATTGAAGCGAAGGTCACCAGCACATGTGTGTTCTACTAGCTCTCCATGTGTACATTGGTAAAACTTGTTACATATTTCGTGTGGGTACAAAATTTCGTGTGTATAGTCTATTGGGCAACCATTTCTGTTGAGCTCTACATCTTGTCCGAGAGCTAAAGTGGTAGCGCACAATAGTAGTGCGGCTGCAACTGAAAATTTATAAAATTATGTTAGTATGTATAAAATTATATTATTTTATCATTATTATAGTACCAATAAAACTAAAATATTAATTGTATAAAATTGTAACTTTGTGAGTTTGGGAGTGTGTATGTTTCTTATTTCTGTACGCTTAAACAGCCGGACTGATTTCTATAAAATTTGGCATTTGGTAATTTAGTGATATCCTAGATCATTGATTCCCAAAGCGGTCCAGGTAGTAGTAGCGGTCCAAAGGTCCACGGGAGACTCGCTGGGGGTCTACATGGGCCACAACAAATAATGGGGGTCCACAAGACGTTAGTGGGGGTCCACAAAAATTTTCCTCAATTTCAAACTTGCTGTTAGTAAAATGTTTTGATGATTACCATTTATTAGTTTACCTGATTTAAAAATAGTATATCACTATGGATCACAAATTCATTTAATGAAATGGAAGTGGCCAATATTGTGTTACAAAAGGACCTGCTCGAACTAAGCAAGACATTTTGGTTGCAAGCCGGAATACCCGAAAATATCATATAGGGGGGGGGGGGGGTTAATAAGTGGGTCTACCAAAACCACTAAAACTCTAAAGTGGTGCAACTATCTTAATATAACACTACAGCGCTTTTTTGTTATCTTTCGTCCGGAAAAAACTCTAACACAAAAAATAAAAAAGGTTATATTACTTTGTTTGAAAAATTAAGCCTTGATTGTCAAAATCGCAATAAAGATTAGGTTAAAGCGTTATATAACTGCTAAAATAAAGTAAAGTAATTAAAAGGAAAAGTTTGCAGCCTTTTAAAAATTATGTGTGAAGAGTTTATTATTTTTTGGCTACCTTAAGTTGAATCTTGCATTTATTTTCACTAGTTCCAACACAGTCTGTTGTTTTTGGTTAAATTTGGACTGTAATTGGATTTTATGATTTTGATACTCCATGAGTATTATGATTTTTTATGCAATGCAAGACAGGACATGATATTCGTCTATTATATATATAAACACACTAAAATATGATTCTTATTAAAGATACTAATATAAAAATTAATTTGGCATGTTACAGATAATTATAGTATTTTAGATAATTAGATAAATGAAAAACGGTGATTAGAAAGTATACAATTCAATATAGAATATTATAAGTTTTAACCTAAATAATAATAGCTAAAAGGCTAAAATTGTCCAAATCCTATATAATTATAACCTGCCAATAATGAAGATTAGTCATTTTCAAATGAAATCGAGGAAACTAGTTTATAAAAAATATCGTCTAAATCGGTAAATAATTATTAAAAAGCCAAACAATTTGAAACTAAACATAGGTCATGTTCTCAATCATATATTTTTTAGACTTTTTGTCTCTTATGATAAATCTCTCAAATTTTCCCATAGGTGTATAAAGAAGAGGGGCCGGGCGGCCCTTGCCCACCTTAGAATGATCTGGTGAATACTTTTTACGCCGGAAAAATATATGGTTGCCGCGGGATAAACGAATTTTAGTTCAATGCCGTTGTAGGTGTCATGTAGTTTTATGTTACTGGCCAAAGTTACAGATAGTGTAGATATTAGTTATTAAGCTTAAGTTTAAAGGGACTCAGGCCCCTTGAAAAATGGGTCTAGATACGCCAATGATTTCCCTATTCGTTTTTGATCTCTCTTTCAGAATTTTATAGATTAATGTGCAGTATTTTTTTTCATTATTCCATTTTTACGAATTCTATAATTATTAAACTCACATTGTAATTGATTTTCAACTTATTATTATTCATTATTATTATTATTTAAAGTATATTGTGTATGAGATGACAAACACAGCTTTCTTTTAATTAATTAAGTTCACTTAAATATTCTTTTAACACACAGTATCACTATTACAGTCAATCACACAAACTTTTTTATTAAAAGCCAACTTTAAAATGAGATTACCTTTCATATTCTATTTTCATAAACTTGATGCACCAGGAACAAAAATATAATTGATAAAGATAAAGAGTTCGTATATATTTATACCAATACTATATTTTGTATATTATGTATAGTCGGTGATAATTTGTTGATTATAGATGATTCCCAAGAAATTAATTAATCGATAAGGCAAACGATCGATAAACAAAAATCTTGATTTTCAGATAACAATCTCTTTTAAAAAAAGATTAGTGCATTGCAACACACTTTATTTTTGTTTTTCTTCTTTATTTTTAGATATCTCTAGCTTTTGTCCGCGGTTTCTCTCGCATGGAATTCGAAAATCGCGTAAAATCCACGTTCTGGTGTATTTGTAGTAGATGCCATGTGTAAGAGATGTCACTGTATGTGAAAAATTATTTTCCCAGTTTTCCTGCTTTTAAAGAAAAGAAATACAAACATTCTTAATTTAAATATTTGCCACCCCCTGATTCACCGGGTGCATGGACCCAGTGCTATTTATAAGTATTTTAAGAGTGCTTGGCAAAATGACTCCATAGAAACCGCACTTGAGCATAATTTTACACTTTTGTAAGTAGTAAGTTAACTTGTATCTAATCAATATTCGCAGACCTTTTCTGGAATATTGAAAACGTCACACGACTGAAAGAGACAGCGAATGATTATTAGTTAAACACTGTTGAAATATTTTGTACCCATCGGTGGTACTGGTCCCTCATTTCCCGAAAGTCCCTAATGATTCGAACATGCCCGGTACCACCATTTACCATCTAAATGGCAAAATGCCTGGCGGCACATGAGCCAAGTAGGGGGGTAGGGACGTAGGAACCTCCGGCTCGTTCATGATGATTAAACTCCTTTATGGAGGTCACTGGACGAAGGCATGTGTTGCCGGCTCAAAATCTCATAACCCAGTGGGACGGATGACCGACACGACTGGCGTGAGATCAGGCGCAGGACCCACGACCTCCCGGTCCGGGGAGCTCTGTACCTCTGGACCACGGATGCGATATCCACATTCCACATGTGTCCAGTAGAGAAAAATTTCATTTAAAAGAAATCCGTCTCAGTCATAATAAGCTTTGGAAAACCCAATCTTACAGGCCGCTTTTTGACCACAAGCTTCCGTTTTTGCTAGTCAAGACATACGAGTATAAGACACTTTTATTTCGATCTAAAACTCACATGGTATATGTCATTTTCATGCAAGCAAGACCGCGGGAAAATATTTGAGGTATACAAGTGAATGACTATTTAAAAGGAACTAGAGACCACCGAAATTCGACCACAAATAGTTCTCAATTCAATCACCGACTTCAATTTTATATTTATAAAGGTTTCGTTGCTAGAACGAAAATATTATTTAATTATTTTTAACAAAAAGTTAAAACCGACTTCCAAAGAAAAACACAAAAATAATAAAAAAAAATAAAAATTATATATTCTTTAATAGTGCCTTTCGAAGTCGGTTTTAATTTTTTGTTAAAAATAATTATTATTTCACCCTATTTAGTTACCCAAAATTATAATGCCTATAGAGAACCACTAGGCATGATATATTTTTTTATGTTATTTAAGGGGCAAGGGAGCAGACGGGTAGCCTGATGGAAAGCAACTGCCGTCGCCCATGGACACTCGTAACATCCGAAGTGTAGCATGTGCATTGCCGGCCTTTTTATGAAAGAATAGGGAATGGGCAGTGGTGGCACAGGATTATTCCAGTTAGTGTACGGCGAGGTACTCAGCCACAGTGTAAAAGACCAACAGAACAACGTCCCTTGGGTTTAATTGTACTAATAAAAATATTTAATTTTTTTATTCGTAAAAGGGACTTTGATTCATACAAGACGTCCAAGTTCATATGGCAAGAAACGAACTGCTTTTCAGCCTGTATGGAGCGAAGGGGATTAGGAAAGTTCGGCCACCGGTAAACTCTTCTTACTGGACGAAACACAGCACAACGCCGTTTCACGCCCGTTTTCTGTCGGCCCGTTTGCTTTGACCCATTCGTGCCGTAGCATGGCTTCCCCACGGCAAATATATTATTTTACTAATATTATATAAATTTAAAAGTTTGCAAGTTTGTGAATTTGTAAGTGTGATGTTGTTACCTACTTCTTCACTCTTTAACGACTGAACGAATTCGATAACATTTGGCATGGAGCTAGCTGGTATCTTGAATTAACACATAGGGTAGCTCCGCGGGGCATAACTAGTTTTGAATATAAACCAGTTAGTACTATTTTATTTTGTTATAAGGTATTTCGAGTACGATTATCGTGTCATGTGAATAAAAAAATATATTGGTATTCCACTCTCTTCCTCCATGTCAACTAGGAGTAACTGGGAAAAATTCCATGCTTTTGCATCTCCGCGTCTTTCGTACAAAGTTTTTTTGCTCGCGTGTTAATACATAAATTATTAAGCTCACTTAAAAGTTGAAACTAATTTTGTTTTGCAAACAACAACGTAAATTGATAGCGATAATAATGCATTACACTGCTGTGGGAAGAATTTCAAGAACTATGTAGCTAGGTGCACCAGAAATGAGGGATATACACGACCTGGGAAAGAAAGAGCTAGCTGGGATCTGTAGGCCTACTCTTCAAAATAATCTCAATTTCAATTTAAGTCCAATCCGATCCCAATCCTAATTATGCCGTCAGTTCATGTGCTACCCTTGAGTGCAATTTAGACAACATTGTATTTGAATTAAAATTGCCAACGGGTTTGATTTAGCCCGCGTGAAGTTAGCTGTAGTTAGTGATGTACTACAGTCCACGATAAACACGAAAAAGTAGTTCAAAACAGAACTACTTTTTTATCAAAACCATGAAAGTTATTAATCAATCGGCGTTGCATTTATATTAAATTCGTTATATACCACATTTCCTGGTGTGAGCTAGTGGGACATTAGGAGTGTGACAATAGCGGGGATGCGTGTTGGTTGGGACACTAAGGCCCGGTTTACATTAAATTAAGTACAGTAGCCAGTTAACAAAACGGTCAGCTAAAAATTTAGTAGTATTAAGTGACGTTAAAACGTAAGCGAGTTAGGTTAAAGTAAGTTGCTGGTTCAATAACTAATTAAATTTAATATTTTACTTCAGTAAATACCTATTGTATTAAAATGTTTGATAAATTAAATATTATAATATGAACTGTACTAAACTCAGACGTCTACATGCAGGTGAGTTAAGTTAGCGGGGTGCGAGAGACACGAGAGGGAAAGCACTTTGCACTTAACTCGCCAAAAACTAGGATCGCGTTCTATTTAAGTCAACTTAATTAACAACTTACAATTTAACTCGATTTTACCGTTCAAACGTCAAATATAACTAAACCCGCCGATCACGCAAGTTAACTTGCAACTTAATTAAATCAAGTGTAAATCGGCCTTAAGGTTTAGTTTAAAGAGATTATAATTTTAGCTTCGCACTAAAGCTGCAGTTTTATAAATTAGCTACCAAGTGCACACCAATAATCATTGCTATCATATTTGTCATATTAGTACGTGATATTGAATCTAAAATTATATTATGATAAAAGTGCAAAGATTCTATCTTTTAATTGGTTATTTTTTTAAAGTCAAGTCATATCCTTCATCTATATCTATACATATAATAAAACAGTAAAATAATCAATGTCGGGGTTCTAAGGAACAGTAATAGAACACATATCGACCAAATAAGTTGTCTGTCTGTTTGTATGTTTGTACGCGCTAATCTCAGGAACTACTTGACGGATTGGAATATTTTTTGTTTAATAGCTATTAGATTTGGGCAATATAGGATACTTTTTATCCCGGGAAAATGTACGATTCCCGCGTGACATACATATATATATACACAAATTTTTGTGCCCAAAAAAAAATTTTTTTGGGCAACGAAGTTGCGGACACCAACTAGTTACTTAATAATTTAGGTATCAAGCTCGCTGACTACTGCACAGTCCTTGGAAATCGATCTTGATGCAACGAAACACGAAATCTTCTATAGCGATTCGAGAATGGCAATCGAGGCGGTGTGTGGCATTGGTACCATGGACGAGATAGCTTTACAAACTAAAACGAACATCGCGAGCGCCTTTAACCACTGTTTAATCGATGACTAAAAGCCAAAGATACATAAAACCACGTCTTGATAATAAACCATATTTTTTATTCTAATAATTAAATTGAACAACTCAAAGTTGACAGATTTCATAACCAGATACATTTTTAATTGAAAACAGCCAGACTGGTACAACCACATCAAAGAAATATCTCTGTTCTCTGAAAGTTCTGGGTCTATTTTCGAACTGCATAGATTTTTTTTTTCTTTCTTTCTCATGATGGCTACAATCAATACTATCACCCTTACGAATCCTTGACGTTGATATCTGGGACACCTGTATACAAGGGTCTTCCTTTGCCCGCAGAATCGCTTGCGTTAAGAATTATTGTCATACAAACTTTCAATCCCTATAAACCTTAACAACCCCTAGGGAATTTTGCAATGTCCCGTCTTAGTTAGCACCTGCTTCCAAAGAAGAACCCGCATGCAAATTTGAAACCCCTAGCACTTCTGGTTCCTGGGATTTCGTGATGAGTGACATTTCGACTTTATACATACTATGGTCGAAATACGGACATAAATCATAAAATTTTATTAAAAAAAATACAAACGTCAACTATATTTCGCGTATTATTGTGTCATGTCAAAATATTGTAATGTGCGTAGCGTTTAATTTATAAATGTTGTATGCCCACTGCCTATATCCGGTCCAAAGGCTGCACGTGTAGAAAGATTAGCGTTATTGTTTATAGATGACTCCATGATTAGAATATATCATAGACATAGTATATCTCACACTTAAAGATGTGTTATCCGATATTTATAATACGTGATTTTACGAAAAATTCCAAATAAACAAAATTATTATATCATGTTATATCTTCCGGAAATAGGTATATTAAAAAAATAGTCTTTATTTTAAAATTATGATATTCCTCTTACCCTTAATAATAATGTCTGGATGTATTCTCTATATCTAAACTTGTATTACAAATTCGGAAGTATCTCTGTCTGTATGTATGTTACGATTTTACGCCAAAGCCACTGGACCAATTTTGATAAAATTTGGTAGATAGGATGCTTTTTATCCGAAAAAATGTAAGGTTCCCGCGCGATAAACTAGTTTTAACGCGCATCATCAAATATTTCACTATTAAACAAGAAATAGGGGTTATAAATATACTATCCAACGTTCCTCGTGAAAAATAATCCGTTCTGAATTCTCATCATCTTGATGAGGAGGCGGCAGTATTCCAGCATGCGTTGTTCCAGAGCTGACAACGACGCATAACATACGTAAATTTGGGGACGAAAAGGCAATACCGAATGAGGGTAAAAGCCATGTGACTGTTAATTTGGAGAAGACAGTCAGAAGTTTGATTAAAATTTTGTACTTTTTTATCAATATAACCCGGAAATGAATCGGCTAGAATGGGTGAACCCAGGAGAAGGAATGAGCTCCTCTCAATTATGAATAGTTGTGGGGCTAGGTCCTTGAAACTAGAGATTATGTTGTCCCTATCTACACAACTATCCGGTACAAAGACACTACACACTCACATTTCCCTAGGTTCAATTCCAGACCGATAATTTGAAATTCGCGGATGAGGGTTTGAAAATCCGAAAGAACTGCAGTTGCGTCGCCGGCGAGGGTACCGTCATCTAGATACCACACGTTAAATTTGGAATTTAGACGTTCGATGATCGGGTGAATAGCAAGGCTGAAAATTGCTGGACCTAGTGGGTCGCCTTATTGACATCCGACTTCGGACAGAATTAGGGTGTTCCGGTAGATTAATTTAGAAGATTCCTGATAACATTGCAACATAAAAGGTAAAATGGCGGGGGCTTTATTCTTTTTTTGGGTCAACATGGCGACCCTGTCAACAGAGTTAAAGGCATTTTTTAGTCTACTTTTAGGCGTATGTCATTGTTTTTGTTATTTATGCAGTATTTGAATTTATCAAATATTTTTAAAGCGCAGATACTTTATAACATATGCACTAATAAGCACTTAATTAGTACTTAATTAATAGCACAACTGATATTTGTTCTCACCATTATTTTAGTTTTTAGGTAGTGCTCACTGCTAGCTCCGATGGAAGGTAACAGTATCCTCTTTTTTTTTTTCAAAAACTAGTGGAGCACTAAATTCGCGATTTCTGTACTAAATTAGTACCTAATTAGCACTAAATTAATATTGCAATTTCCAGTCACTTGGCCGACTTTGTCATGCTAGCTTCCCAGACGTTGAATTTGCCATCCATACTAATATTATGAGTGCGAAAGTGTGTTTGTCTGTGTGTCTATATCCTCTTTCTGTTACCTCTTCATAGGGTATCGAGATACTTTAAATCCCAGCGAAGAACATAGGATACTTTTTTTCCCGCGCGCTAAACGAATTTTGACGCTACGGAGTTGCGGGCATTATTTATTTATTTTACAAGGTACACCAACAGTACCGTACCGTTGCATTAAGCACATATTAAATAGTTTAAACAAAATAAGAGATCTGATACTTATAAGTACACACAAATTGAGTGACAAGCTATATATATATATATGGCATTGGAGTTGACAGTATTAATTGGTGGTTCAGAGGACATTAATTAAATTCTTTTCTTTCTTAAATTTATTAATGTTAAGAACGAATATATCTATATCATTGCTATTAGATTTTAAGAGTTCATTGTAATAACGAGCCATTCTAGTGATAGGGTTAAGGTATGAAATGTTATTTTTATATACTTGTAGTAGGAACAGATTTCGCTCGCCGTGAACTATACTTAATATTAAAGTTGAAATAAGACAGGAGTTCAGGACAATCTATTAGGGGATGTACGATTTTATAGAGGTAAATCGACATATTTCAAGTCTGACCGACCGGGTCTAAACCGATTAAAAAGAATCCTAAGACACTTTCTTTGGATCCTCTCCACATAATCTTTGTGAGTTTTGTAGTAAGGTACCATATTACACTACCATACTCCAGAACACTACGGACGAATGCAAAAAAAGATTAAAGGAGACTTTGATGATTTTTAAATTCTAAAGTTGATCTACAAACAAATGCTTTTGAAGTGATATATTCATAATGGGCCCTAAACAAAAGCTTCTCATGAAACATAATACCAAGGTCCTTTATTAATGTGGTTCGAGCAAGGTCTTGATTACTAATGTTATAACAATATTTAGGTACATTTGGTTGCGTTGACACCATCAGAGTATAGTATTGAGATCCTTTAGCAACTTATAGCAATCATCAATAAATCTTACTTGATTAAATATTTTTAAGTCGTTTGCATACTTTTGTATTGACAATGACAAGATAACCGCACTATTAAATCATTGATGAAAATCTACTTTTAATAGTGTAGATAGGAATCCCCTGAGAGCCATAAACTGGCATATATTATTAAGATAGGAACTAACCTATCGCAATAAGTTACCACTAATACCGTAATTCGCCAGCTTTCGACAAAGTAAGACTTGGTTTACTTTATCGAAAGCTTTCGAAAAATCAGTATAGGTGGCGTCTACCTGGTGACCAACTGCAAAAGATTGAAAAAGGTATTTTTTATATACGAGAAAATTGCTAATTGTGGACCTATTTTTAACGAAACCATGTTGTTTTTCAGATATAATAGGCTTAACGTGGTTTAAATACTGTCATAAACAATGGATTCAAAAAGTTTTGCAAAGCATGATAAAATGCTAATTGTTTTTTAATTTTCACAATGAGATTTATCTCCGCTTTTATGAATAGGGGTAACATAAGCTGTTTTCCAACGATTCGGAAAAATACCAGCACTTAATTATAAACTAAAAATAATAGAGAGAGAGAGAGGCGTAAATATGGCTCCTTGCCACAACATTTGACAAAATTAGGTGGAATGCGATCGGGACCCCTTATTTCTATACAATTTTTTAATTTCAATTGCTATATTTTCGGCAGATACAGAAATGTGTGATAAAATGTTATTATTTAAATTAGACGGTATCTCGCAATCACACGAGTCTAAATTAACACAACAATTTAACTTGTTTTCATAAACAGATCCAAAGTATCTAGAGAAAAGTTCACTTATACCTTCACCTGTCGACGCAAGTTCATCTTTATATGACATAGTATTTGGAATTGTAACATTTCCTTTTCTATTGCTATTGTATCTCCAAAAGTTTTTAGCGCCAAATCTTAAGGATTTTTCTGTATCCATAACATATTTATTATAACATTCAGATATCTGCGATTTGCATCTCTCACGTAATGATAAAGAGCTATTATAATCCCTTGGATTGTCAAACTTTTTAAACAACTTATGATATTTGTTCTTTTCTTTTATACAAAGAATTAAAGACTTGCTATACCAATGGGATATTTATGTGGTTTGTCTTTGTAGACAGGTGTATGTTTGTGCAAAATTTCATAAATTATTTTATAGAAAGTTTCAACACAGTCATCAACTTCAAGGGAAGATAAGGCTATCTGCCAATTAACTGATTTAAGGTAATTTTTAACTTCTTTGATATTATATTTAGAAAATTTTGTGTATTCCTTTTTGTTATGTTTTAATTCTTTAAAGAAATAATTTGTGTTATTTCTATTTGTATAATATTCGTATGGATAGAAAGACGCGTAGATGTAAAAGTATAAAATTTCTCTAATTGATTTGGATGAGAAGAGAGGAATGGAAATAATATTTTAAAATGTGCTCTAATCTTGAATATTTTATTTAATAAAACGCTACGCACACAATATTTTTACATGACACGATAATCTTACACAGTGATTTTTTGTTGAATGGCCTGGTAACTAGACTTTTATGCCAAATTGAAGTCTGTATTTGACAATTAAAATACTTGAAGACATAAGTAGAAGAAGCAGATAAGTAATAAAAAACTCCCAAATTTTTGCGTTAATGGACGCTTTTGGACCCGAAAAAGTAATTGAGATTAAAACAATGTAGGTTTGATGTATATCTGGATACACTAACTAGATAATGAAATAGGTAAGTTACAAGATCTGTCAAATTTTGTGGGAAAAAATCTAGTATATACTCGAAGGTTGTAAAAATGTTACTTATCTGCTTCTTTCACTTATGACTTCAATTATGGTCTTCTAGTGTGTCGACTTCTAGTAAACTATAAAGTGGTAAGCGTTTATAAGAATGTTTGTGGCGGGTAATTTCCGAAGCTACTGAACTTATTTCTAAAATTATTTCACCATTCGAATGCTACATTATCTGAGATTACTTTAAAGATATTTTAAAATAAATTTTAAAAAAGCCTAAAGAAATGGACATGGGGCAGGGCTAGTCTTCTATTATCAAAGTGAAAGAAAGAAAGCACACGAAAACAAGCGTTAAATAATCAAAAAACATAAACAACAAAATGATCGTTTATCGTTTTCTTTGGAACATCATCATGACGTATTATTCCCTGCATTGTCGGTATAGATACGTTATCAGTTATCATAAATCGCTATCGATTGGAAAATAATTGCAGTGCCATGTACCACTCAACCATATCAAGGAGCAATATCATTCACTGATTAATTGTTATTGACTTACAGATATAAACAAGGGTAATGTGCAAACTGATTCATTTTACTTTTGCGCAACGAATCTTACCCTTTTCGACTACCGTGGCTCAGTAGTTGGTAGGTTCCGGGGGACGCGAATTGGAATCCTTCCGAAGGAACAAAAAGTTTTCTGTTTTCCTAGGTCATGGATGTGCATTAAATATCTGTAGAATACAATGAAGATCTTAAATATACATATATGTAGAATATAATAAAAGCCAGCCAACTGTGAATGGGACTTGCACTCAAAGGGTTCCATACCATCTTTTAAAATTTTCTGAACACTCTTAGCATGTAATTAGTTAAATTAAGTTGTTATATTAGATTGTAGCTTACATAAGCTGCTTATAATGAAATGGGAGAGCGTTGTTGCCTGACACTGGCTATCAGCCTACTAGATGACTTCGATGTATTTCATAACAATGTAAGTGTTTTAAAGAAACAAAGTATTATTATTATTGGCATGCGCCATAGAGATTTCCACATATAGAATTCCAGGTCTACGTTCTGCGGGCGACCCTCGCGTGCTCGCGGCGGTCTGTTTTTTTTAGGGTCGGGGTTTTCTGTAATTTTGTTCAAAAAGTGTATCTAGAATATTTAAAAAAAAACTTTTGACTTTGACTTTTTTTTATTTTATTATTATACTATAGCCTGATTGACTGACTAGTCAATTAGGCTATAGTAATGACATTATTGTCAAAAGAAAGAAAATGATAAAATCTTCATACCGATTTTAAGAAAAATCGGTTCAACGGTAACAGACAGACTGATGACAGACAAATTTTCGCATTTATAATATTAATTTCTATGAAAGTATGGAAGTATAGAAGTATAAATGGATATATCTATATATTATTTAATTTAAAAGCTAGAAGCTGTGACATTCACTTCCAGTTCCTAAAGGTGTCTCAAGCTTTAAAATTTAAATCTATTGACTATAATTATAAATTCGACATTTATTTTTAAATTTATGCACATCATAGTATTGAAAGCTTGTTTTAATTTTTTGTCGTTATATTTAACTAGAATTAAAAGCAATATCTCAAAATATGCTTATTAAACACTTTAGCAAAGTCTCCTATTTGTCAGTGAAATGAAAACGTTAGGGAAAATCACGCGGCGTTCACGTGATGTTAAAATTAGCCCCGACCTACGCGGGACCGCCTACGTCGTAGCTCGCATCCCGTAGCCCGTAGTGCGTAGCTATGACGTAGCAACGTAGACCTGATGGTGTACCACCGTAGAAGGAAGAAATCAGTAGACCGACCGTATATTAGGCTAACCTCACACATTCGAAACGGCTCTCAGAAATTCGGATCCGAAAAACGCTCGCAAGTATAATACTTTCAGGTCGATCTGAAAAATTCAAAATGTGAAAAAATCAGTAAGTGTGTGTGTTGTGGTGCTACTATTGTTGGGTATTCCGGTCTTACTAAATTAATAAATTCAATTTAAATCTGGAATAGAAAATATGCATGATTTTTAATTCTATATTTGATACATAATAAATTAGTTCGTTTTTCAATAACGATAGAGAGATTGATCTATAAAAATCTAATTAGTTTTTTTATAAAATTTAAAATAACATAATTATAAGCCTTTAAAGTAGCTGAAAAGAGAGAAAGTATATAGGTAAGATGGATACAAAGTTCATACTAATTTACGTTTCAAGAGAAAGAGATGGGTAGAAAACTTAAATCCCTAATATCTTACTCAACAGAAATCTGAGATTTTTGTCACCCTGAATATCTTTTAGCCAACTGTCATAATATTTTTTTTGTATAATATTTACGGGGCAAATGAGCAGACTGGTTACCTGATGGAAAGCAACTGCCATTGCCCATGGACACTCGTGACATCCGAAGAGTCGCAAGAGCGTTGCCAGTCGATCGATATTTTGGCGCAACGAAGTTGCGGACATCATCTAGTTGGGTGAATTTCCCAAACGGCTTTTTTTTTGTCTTCGTTTAAATTGTTATTAAAAAAAAGGAATATTGTTGTAAATTATTTGTTTTAGTATTCAATGGGTAGATACAGGATTGTGGA
>JAOTAV010036996.1:0-18742 GCA_026546445.1 Cyclargus thomasi
TAAATATTCATGAATAAATAAATAATTTTTGAAAAAACACAAAATTCGCGATACTTTTTGAACAGACGATGTATAACTCCGTGTTCAATATCTCGAGAGATTAATTTACAGTGGTGTGCCATGGCAGTAACGTATACTCGTACTACCAGCACTAGAACAATGTTTCTCACGCCATATTAAATTTACATTCAAATTAGTAATTATTACTATTTTGAATAAAATAGGCATTCAAATGAAAATAATAAACATTTTAATGATCAGTTAATAAAGTTATATTATTAGTGATCATTAAAATGTTTGTTATTCTCTTTAATAATGAAACTAATGCTATAAAAGTTTAAATGATTGTCAATCATGCAGAAACTCACAGATTTTAGTGAAATTTCGTCTACAGATTTAGTATTAGAAGGCCTATGCTTTTAATTCCCTATATAATATGTATGATCCTGTGACCCAGTTCAAAGCAAGCTATGTATAAGATCTTTAGTAGTAATTTAATATTATAAACGGGAAAATTTTTTGCATTTGTTTGTAAACGCGAGCGAAGCCGCGGGCAAAAGCTAATTGGTAATAAGATCTATGGTTGGATATAAATAAGGTTAATGGAATGTAGGAATCTGTCGTGTTTGGAATGCATAAACTGTTTTAAAATTTAAGAAAGACTATATTCCCAACAAAGATGTTATTCCAGGGCTTCAAAGTGTCTGCACACAAACTTTTATCGAAACTAATAATATAAAGCTGAAAAGTTTGTGTGTTTGTTTGAACGCGCGAACCTCGAGAACCGCTGGCCACAACAAAAAATGTTTGTAAAATATTTTTTCTGTTGCCTAGTCCATTCATCGAGGAAGGCTATAGGCTATATAAAATTACGCTACGACCAATAGGAGCCGAGCTGTAATTAAAAAGTGTTGGTAAAACAGGATAATTTATAAAGTTTCACGCGGACGTGGTAGCGGGCAACAGCTAGTTAAATAGACAACCAGACGGACGCACTTTGGATATGCCAGGTTCTAGCCAGCCCCCTTAACATAATCCATTGACAAAATTTGGGGTATAGAGATATGTGTCGATAACGTCGATATCGACGATATGAAATATGCATGGTTTTTAATTATTTTTTTAAACAAATCTATCGTTGTTTAAAAATTATGTAACCCAATTTGTTTTTTGATAAAATTAAAAATAACAAAGTTATAGGCCTTAAAATTAGTTAGTTAGAAAGAGAGATCCGACATTAACTGTGACGTCAAAGTCATACAATGCATACAATAACATGCATACAAAATTCGTTCTTAATTACGTTTTGAGAGAAAGAGATGGGTAAAAAACTTAATTCGCTAATGTTTCTCAGCTTCTCAACTGAAATCTGAGATTTCGTCATTCTGTATATCTTTTAGCCCATTATCATAATATTTTGCATTAGATAAATTTTGTTTCATACGCATATTTCATATTATGGCTACGCTCGAGATAGACAGAGATACCATTTTGGTTCATCTTAGCCGGGCTGGACAGCAAGCCAGTTATCTTTTTAACTCTCTTGGCTAGCTGACACTGGCTTTTCAACGAATTCGCTTAAATAATAGGGAATATGCGTGTAAAACAAAATTTAGTGAATGCAAATTACTATGATAGTGGGCCTAAAGATATACAGAATCAAAAAAAATCTCTGAATTCTTTTGAGAAATAACTAAGATATTAGCGATATAAGTTTTCTACCCATCTCTTTCTCTTAAAACGTAATTTAGAATGAACTTTGTATGCAACTTATGGAATTTGACGTCACAATTAATATCGGATCTCTCTTTCTAACTGACTACTTTAAAGGCTTGTAACTTTGTTGTTTTCAATTTTATCAAAAAACTGTTTCGACTACATCGTTTTTCAATAACGTAAGATTTATTTAATTAAATAATAAAAAAACATGCATATTCCCTATTCCTTATATTAGCTATAGCCTGACACAAGCTCTTTACTGCGCCCTAGGAACGTCGGACAGCGCGGCCGGTAACCGTGGTAACCCTCCCCCGCCGCGCCGCGCTTATACCCAAGGCGCTTGTGGTCAAGCTATAGCATTCACCCGAGATTTTGCTCGTGTATATACGTTTAATGATGAACGAATTATAACAACCTAACGAATCGAACTCAAGATCTTTTTGACGATGGCAAGCAACTGCTACCACCCGAAGAGTCACAAGTGCGTTGCCGGCCTTTTTGGGCTTTGGGCCACCGGTAAACTCACTCACAGAACGAAACACAACACAACGCCGTTTCACGGCAGTTCTCTGTAAGGCCGTGGTATCACTCCGGTCGAATGCGCCGGGCATTCGTGCAAAAGCATGGCTCTCCCACGGCAGCTATATTTATATTTAAATGGACTTACCGTATTTAAACCGACTTATTTTCAATTTCGTAATATCATTTATTACGCGCTCGAATACTTGTCGTAAATTCGACACACACAAAAACAATTAAAAACAAAATAATTAACAAAAAACACGTATAACTTAATTTATTCTTATTTTAATATCCTTAATTAATATATTTCGTGTCGTTTATTTTAAATTTATTGTAATTGCAAACATTTAATTTATTTTTTAAACTTTAGTAAAATAAAAACAAGTAACTCTGCGCTTTTCGCGGGACTTTCTGCGTCTGTATTTAAGGACCGATGCGACCGGCAAGAAGAGAGCATATCCCCACTTATATAGCCAACAACGCACCTGCAACTCTTTTGATGTCGCTAGTGCCAAACGATAGTTGCTTTTCATCAGGCGACCCGTTAACTTGTTTTCCCCTAATCAAAAAATGCACATGTCCACACAGACATAAATATTCTTATCCTAAGTTACCAAACATAAATGTACAATCAGAGAAGTTGAAAGAGATCCAGATAGTTTTTTCGGGTTATGTTAAGCCCAGCCGACAGATAGCGACTTACATACAATTGACTTATTATAGACCAAATGACGTTGGTCCGTCAACTGGCTCTCTTTCAATTTCCCCCATTATACATGTTTTATAGTAAATACTTTTAAATAACGAGTATTTTATAAACTGCGCTTCACAGCTTTATCTACATCCTAACATACGCCAAAAATCCAAAACGGCATTTTTACTGCCATCTGAAAAACTAACGCGCGGGTTATTTGGCTGACTGCCACCGTTTAGCTGGTAGGTTCCGTGCAGACGAGACACAGGCTTTAATGGATTATATCCCACTATTTTTACGTATAGCTACAATTATATATATTTTTAGTAAATTACGACTGTAGGGCACAGGTTGTCTATATTTATCGTGTCATTCTTAAAAGCGTTTTTCTTGTGATATTTTTAGGGGCAAGCGAGCAGACGGGTTACCTGATGGAAAGCAACTGCCGTCGCCCAAGGACACTCGTTACATCCGAAGAGTCGCAAGTGCGTTGCCGGCCTTTATGAGGGAATAGGGAATGGGAGTTGCGGATTGGGGAAGTTGGGCCACCGGTAAACTCACTCACTGAACGAAACACATCACGACGCCGATCCACACCAGTTACCTTGAGGCCGTGGTATTACTCCGGTCGAGCTGGCCCATTCGTGCCGAAGCATGGCTCTCCTACGGCAAAAAGACCTGAAGCTAATAATGGGGGCCAAAAAGATGGGCGGACTCTCTGCTCGCTTGCCCCTCAAAATATCATAAAAAAATTTAGCTTCGTGTAAACAAAACTTACTTCAAAGCTAAATAAGTTGGACAGCCAATATCTGCGAGCCAAGACAGTTCAAAAGGAAACTAGATTGCTATCCTATCACTGGCCTCGCGCGTCTTGATCATTAGTGTCTCGTGTGAGCAACCCCGTATCTACATGTAAACAGGAAAATATTTTATTTCATTGGTTTCGTGTAACGTTTCCCGCGGATTCTCATTTAATAGTTCGTCGTATTTAGTTTTTTACCGACAATTTGGATAAAAAACTAGACGAATTTATTTGTGGAATTCAAATGTTTTAGAACTTGGTTTATTTTAAAAATCGATTTTATTTTTCGGTTTGTTTTATTTTGGCATTTAGGTGAATGATTTATACAGTAACATAACCAAGGATTTCTATTTTTGGATGTTTGTAAATCCCCTGTATACAATACACAGTGAAAGTAGCAAGCATTGAAAGAGCATTTTTGTGGCATCGTCGGTGCGCGTGCGAAACCGCGTGAGGGCAACTCGTAAATACCGCGTATTTGCTTTTTGATGATTTTACAGGAGCAAGAAAAAACGTAATATTTCGGGTGTTTTAATTGGACTTTGATAGCACAACCGACGTTTCTAATTAGATTATTCAAATAAGGTGAAGTCTTATATTAGTCAATAGGCGTTTAGAGTCGGCTGGCATATGGGTGGATATTTTACGGGGTATTTACAAAGTGCTCTTACGCGGTTTCGTACGCGCAGCGACGATTAGGTGTGACGAATGCCTATGTAATTTCCATACTTTTTGTCAGCGATCCCACAAGGAATCGAACACGTCTTCGCTAAACCCCCAGATTAAAAAGTGTTGGCCACGGGCTCTGGTATCATCCATACTTTATTATGGATGATACCAGAAAGTGATATATGATACCAAATGATATGATGATACCAAAATGATACCAAAAAGCGAAAGTGTGTGTCTTTGTGTGTGTGACACACTTTGAGCACTGGAGAAGGACTTACATTTCATCCCGTAATAATGTACGGTACCCGCGCGATTTTGGCGCAACTCCGCCATTTAGTGAATATTAGCTGGTCGACAATCTAGCCTCTAAACAACACGATCTAGCCTACAGGTGATAAATGGTAAACCTTGTGCTGGATCTAACTTAAATACTGACCGGCCTCGGTACAGGACACATTGTAAATCGGCCATTTGCCAAGTAAAGTGTGACACATAGGCATATTAAACAGCCTGGGAACCACGGCCAGCCACGGCCTAGAGAAAACCGGCGTGAAACAGCGTTTGCGCTATTCTCATCGAGTTAGTCAGTTTGATTAGCGGACAAACATGCAAACAAATAAAATTTTACACTTCTAACTAGCGGACCCGACAGATGCTGTCCTGGCAGTCTTGATTTGGCCTATCTTAGCCAATCTCAAGATCCCTTTTTTTAGCATGGGGAAATGCTTTACGCATCCTGGGCAGACTGTGGAAATATCGGCGGGGTATGTGGGACTCTCCCAGGATCTACCCACTGAAACCCCATAGTGCTCTACTTCCCGCTTGAGCAAAGTTTCGAGCACGATTAACCCCTAGAACACACAAAAAATCATCAATTCGGCACAGCAGCTTGGGAGGAGTTCAGTGACAAACACACGGACACAATAATTATAATGTATATAAATCTATTGGTCTAGTAGCTGGATTATATTATCAGAAGAATTATATAATAAGCGAAATTCGATCGCTGCTGGGAACCAGTTGAACATGTCTAGTGGCCTTTCAAAGCACTCCGTGCGCGAATATCGATAAAATAATTATTCAAAATGAAAGTTATCTGTGGGACAAATAAAATGGACTCCGTCCCGCCAAAATTCGCCGTTCATCGTGATTGTGGATATTTATATATATTTATTGTTATGGATTATTTTGACTTTTTATTATTATGGATATTTTTATTTATTATTATGGTTATATATTTATTATGGATATTTTGACGAAAGACGCCAAGATGTAAAAGCATTCAGTTATGGTTGATACAGAGGAGGAACGTGGAATACTAATATTAAAAATTTAAAATATGCTTTTAACTTAGGTACATATTTTTTAAATAAATAAAACGCTACGCACACTTCAATATTTTGATATGACACGATAATCGTACACGAAATATTCTATTGTTTATGATTGACGTCTGTGTTTTTTTTCAATAAAATTTAATGGCCTGGTAACGAGACCTTTATGCCAAATTGAAGTCTGTGATTAAATTGAGAAAGATTTATGGTCGAATATCGACCACAGGGCGACCTCTAGTTGATAAAAAAATCCCCACACCAGTTTCGGTGACCGTGTGCTCCCAAAGTCACCCACTGAACGAAACACGTATGTGATTAATTATACTGTTGATTCATGGTGGAAATTCATGTTCATTCTTAATGTAACACACTTTTCTTGCACTTTTTCCACTATATTTTCTTAGATTTTACGAATTTATAATAAATACACAACCGGTTTCGACAAAGACAGACACCTGATAATAACTTTGTCGAAACCGGTAGTGTATTTATTATAAATTCGTAAATCTAAGAAAATAAAGTGGAAAAAGTGCAAGAAAAGTGTGTTTAATTAAATATTAATGAAACACAGCTCAACAAGCTGTCAGTCGTTTCTGTCTGTGAGGCCGGGTTTTATATTTTTGTAAACGAGGAGGTTACATGTTTGGCTGTGGATTTTTTATGTATGGTATGCCGTTTGTGGATCGATTTTCAACTTTTTTTCTTTGTTGTATAGAGTATTGTTTCGAATAGGTCCCGCGTTCACTATAATGGTGACTGAAAATTTGTATGGAAATATATCTTGATTTTGGTTTTCTTCGAAGCACTCCAAGTAAATGCAACCAAAAAGTAAGATTTGGTATCAATTCGACTGAGACCAAAAAAAAACAAATAAGCCTGAACTATTTCTGTACCCAATATTTATAATTTTTAAGTCGAGACCAGCTCTATCTTTAGCAAAAGTTACTTTAGCAAAAGTTTACCGAAAAAAATCGATTAAGTGTGATCTATTGTTGTACTCAATATTCATAATTTTTTAAGCCGGTACGAGCTCTATCTTTAGCAGAAGTTCTTTTTCCAAAGTCTCTGAAACATCTTGGGCTGGTACCGACTTTAAAAGTATATTGAGTACAAAAATATTTGAGGCTTAGTCGAATTCTGAAAAAGACACACATTAAGAATAAGAAGTATTTCATCTTTTTTTTTAAGATTTTTAATAATGTTATCTTTTTTTCCTTAGAAGTCAATTTTAATATTTGTTAAAAATAATAATTTTAGGCAATGTGCTTAACGTTTTAACATACGAGTAACTCGTACTTCTCAGAGGTTAAACTTACCCCGCTGGCCTATGTACAAGCCTTAATTGGCGCAAAATGTCCGGTTTCTTGCCCTATAACAAAGTCAATTTCCATAAATGATGAGTTTCCTCATCACCCGGGGGTTCCGTATAATCTATTCTATTGAACATCCGCGAGGGGAACCCGAAGGCTCACGCTCAAGAGTCATCCTCTTCGAAACGTTTATATTAAGGCAAAGGGTGGATCACCTTAGGCCGTTAGTCCACCGTACGCTGTCACTGTCAACGAGACTTTTTGCTCCAAAAACCTATCATAACCTAAGCCAAAATTTTCTTTTTTTTTTTGTTGGCAACAAACAGTCATATACATATTACACTACATAGAAAGAAACAGTACAATTTTAGGAGGACATACAGTGCCCAAGAATTATTTTATGATGGAGAAGGAGTTAGTGATATTGGAAGAAAATAAAACATTTTGTGGCCATCGGACTGTTTGGTTTTAGCCATTTTGACGTAGCCTCGAAACATTTTAAGCTCACAGCAAAACCGCAAGCTGTAAAGTGTATCGGATATTCAGAACTAATAAATATCAATATTACGATGAAGAATAAGGTTTGCATCGCGGTCCCAAACCCCGCCCGAACCGTGTAATCGCGGGGGTGACTCGCGTTCGGAGTTTATGAGGACGAGTCCTGAAAATGAATGCGTCGACGTCGTAGAGTATATTGTTCGGAAGTCTACCAATTTTTTTTACGCCGATAAAATGCTTTTGAGCATCTTGCGGTGGATGGGGGTCCTGTCCGCAAGTATCCCACATACTTTTTGACGACAAGTCCTGAAAATGAATGTGTCGACGACGTAGAGTACGTCTTCCAGTACAAAAAAACTGAACTGATGAAGAGGAATTGTTCGGAAGTCTACCGATTTTTTTTACGCCGATAAAATGCTTTTGAGCATCTTGCGGTGGATGGGGGTCCTATCCGCAAGTGTGTGGGTCTCTGCTGCGTGCGAAGATGGTAGGAAACGCAGCCCCTACTCACCAAAAACTCAGTAGTACTCCACGGGTCGGGGGATCGCGTGAGCCACACCACAACTCTGCCGTCGGAAATCTACGTGCAAATTTTCGCCGTTGCTCCACGTGAAACATATCCTCATCGCCTTGATGTCAGTCATAAGCGTATAAATAATGATGGTGAATAATTTTTATGCCGTAAAAATGTACGGTTCCCGCGTGACAAACGAATTTTGGTGCAACGGAGTTGCGGGTGTCATGTAGTTTCTAACATTTTCTATGTTATTGGCCAAAGTCTGTCAGAGAGTGTAGATACTAAGGGGCTCACGCCTCCCCTGAAAAACGGGTCTAGATACGCCAATGATATCAGTCAGCGCGTTTCTCGCGTAACTTTCTGCCAAGCGCATTAAAACTCTATAACGAACTCTCGGCAGCCGTATTTCCGGACACGACTCGCAATTTTGGAGAAGAGAGCGTATTCCCTCTTTGAATCTGGCAACGTAATTCGACAGTTCTGATATTGAAAGTGTCTAAAGACGGCGATAGTTGCTCGTTTCCACCCTAATTTTATAAAAAAGAGTTCATTTAAGTAGCTAGGGTAAGATATTCAAATGTCCTTTTGAACGTGGAGGCCTAACCCCTACGCCTACAGTTACAGTCATCTAACTTACTGGAAAAAAAACAGTGCGCAACGCTGTTTCAAGTCAGTATTATGTGAGGCTGAGGAAACTTGTATCTCTCCGGTCATTAAACGGTGTGCTGAGGACATAGACACACACAACTCATTTATTATATAATTTATAATATAAAATAATCTAAGTAAATCATTTGTCCTAATTCTCCTCCAACAACTGGTCACCCCACGGCCGCCATCTTTGTTATCGCGCGTGCCGGCGAGACGCGGGTAGACTGTCAAACGTGGAATTAGTCTTAACGGACTACTTTACGCTTTACATTGAAAACTTTATTTCATTTTCTCCGCAAGTTGAGTATTATTATTGAATCTTTATAGCTGACGGTTTTTAGTTTTATATCAATTTATTTAATTTATTATTTATTTATATAGTTACATAGTTATGATAATTTTTAGGTTGCGCTGGCCGATTTCTTTAAATCCAGGCATGTTACGCAAGATTAAAAGTATAGTGTCTAAGTGTGAGCGTACACAAGAGCACTCTCTCTTCCTTTACTCTCGTAGCGTACTCTCGCCAGTCGTGTCGGACGGATGACCGACACGACTGGCGAGAGATCAGGCGCAGGACCGATTTACATGCCCATTTGACGCATAAATCATCTTACTTCTCAGACAGTTAGGTGATCATCCTGCACTGTCCTAACTAAACCTGGAAATAACATATTTCCAACGCGGAAATCCAACTCACGACCTCCGGGTCGAGAGTCAAGCTCTATACCACTAGACTAAGTAGACGTTATATATTTTTCAAATACAAATCTCTCTCACGACGGTGTATTTTCAGCTGTTTCCTCTGTAGTAACTCGACGCTTGGGGGAGGGTATCGATGCGCAGACAGAACTGTGTTACATCGGGCAGGGGTTTGTAGGGGTGGCGATGACGGGAAATCACATAAGATTGTTCATTGAACTTGTAACTAACAAATTTAGACCTTAGGAGCCCTAAAAATTATTGTTGTTATTATTATTATTCAAGACAAGCTTTAGCAGCCATGGATGTTATAGACAGCAGTTGTGAGTCTTTTTTTTACCTATGTCATAAGCTAAGGGCAAATTTGAAACGTTAAGCTATTTACTACATAATAAAGATATTTACGTAGTGTGTACAACTCTGTATGTGACGTTACTAATATACTAGAATAGCTTTTGCCCGCGATTACGTCCGCATAAACTTTAAAATTATCCCGTTTTTATAATATTTTTTGATTACAACTCGGTCTGACAAGTAGTTCCTGAGATTAGGACGTTCAAACAAAAAACAAATTCTTCAGGTTTATTTTATTAGTGTAGACATAGCTTACTTAAATAAAGAAGCTTAATACGTAAGAATACTTTATACTCTGAATAAAAATCATATTCGTATAGTACATGTGGCAAATAATAATGGATGATAAAGTTTTGTGATAATATATTGGTTTAGATGAAGCACAAGTCTGCGACGTACAAAAACTTTTTAAAGAAGATAATCTTTGTCACTTGTGTAAGTATTAAAAAAACATTGATAAGATATGCTAATATAGAATCAAGTATAAATTCATACTTCAAAGTACATGAGCAGGCTTGCTACACTTGCTACTTGACTTAATAATCGGAGTTCTTATTTAAAAAAATAATTTGGCACAGCCCTAAATAAACCCCAGGCTCGCACAATCTAGGGGGCGAGACATGTCAATCAAATATCCCTTAACGTCCCCGCGTAGATAAACGCCATAATAGAGACCCGACAATTTATGAGAAGCCTCCGACAACGCACCACGCTGAAATGTGTTTACAACATTTTACTTATGGTTTTATAAATTATGTTAAAACGATGATATATTAATCACTATGTGATTAAGATTTAAATAGAGTAACATTAAGTAGAGATTTTTTAAAATTGAGTTGCAAATTAGGAATACTCCAAGGTTCGATTTTCAGGCCAGTTTTTTTATCTTTTTTATTTGTATCATCATACTAATATTAAAAATGTAGTAACGCTTAAAGTTAGTGAGTTTGTATGTTTGTTACCTCTTTAAACTTAAATAACTTCAACGGTTTCGATACAATTTGGCACGGAGCTAGATGCATTCCTGGCTGACCAAAGTTTTCCCTCATTCCAGGTACGATTTACTCCAGGCGACCGGAGCCGTACTACGGTCGTGTTATCGGCAAGCTGACGCAGTACGCTCACGGCATACGCGGCACGGTATACGCCGTGGACGAGAGCACGGTCTTCGTGCGGGGGTTCGCGTACGACGGCACGGGTCCTGATGCTTACTTTTGGGTGGGGGATTCCCCCCAGCCGTCTCCGGAGGGAATCCTCGTGCCATATCCGGAGGATTATGTTAGCCGGTGAGTGTAGGTTAAGTAAGCTATAGAGTCTAAAGCATGCGAGCTCCATGCACTTTCTAGCTTAGGCAGTTAGATGTGTCCCTAGTTAGGTGCGTGGGTTGAGGATTTTTAGTGGCTAAGTTGAGGCTAAGTCCTCAACTAAACTAAACGTCCAATGAAGTGAAAACGGAACAGCTAGTAAGTTATAGACTATTTTCGCCACTTAAAAGTAAATCTCAACCAACAAGCAACTAATCCAGTGAGAGAAATGGCAGCGCTCACAGCGTCATTTATCTTACAGCGACTCACTGGCCAGTGGATTGTACAGCTTGTTTCAATTTGTACTCATTTCTGTAGTCTATGGTTAAAATAGTCTCTATAAATTCCAGGATGGAATTGCACGGTAATTTGGAATAAATATCCCGTTTATCCCGCAAAAGGAAAGACAAAACAAAATTTTACACACAAAACAAAATTTATTGAATGCAAACAAATCTTTGAGAAATAATTAAGATATTAGCGAATTATGTTGTCTACTCATCTCTTTCTCTCAAAACGTAATTTAGTATAAACTTTGTATGCAGCTTATAGACCTTGACGTCACAATCAATATCGGATCTCTCTTTCGAAGGGACTGCTATAAGGCTTGTAACTTTATTGTTTTAAAATTTTATCAAAAAAACTGTTGGACTACGTCATTATTGAAAACCATAAAAAAGATTTATCGATATAAAAATCATGCGTATTCCCTATTGTTTTACGAACCTGAAGGACTCAATAAAAAAAGAAATGTTTAACTTTCAAGTTGGTACCAGCTACCATAAGCGTAAGTTTGGTACTGACTTAAAAATTATAAAGATTGGTTACGCTTAGGCCAATTCTTATAAAGCACTAACAGAGAAAAACAATCATTTATTACTTTCATCTATAATTTTTTTACTGTGGAAGTCAGTTTTTATCTTGTCTTTACAATTAATTAATTTTTATCTTTTTGTTAATCGTTAGTCAATTGCTGGTCATTTATGGCTAATAATTCAATCTGAGTGTGTATATTCATATCCTTTGATTGATTTTTCGTGGATCACGTTTATCAGATAACCACTTTTGAAAACAGGGTACTAAATCCTAAAAAAAAATCTTTACTTGCATTTTAATCAAAAACAGATGGCGAAAATTTAATCTTTAATACTCGTTTTTACAATTTAAACCAGCTTTTACTATTTCTTAGTTTCTTGACATTCAACTTAACTGTTACCGACTTCAAAGTCATAAAGATTGATTACTGTTAATGTTGAGGCTAAGGCCAATCCTTATAAGGCACTAACAGAGAAAAATTATTATTTATTCCTTTCAGTCATCCTTAACTTTTTTGTTCTGGAAGTCGGTTTTTATTTTTGTTTATTTATACAATACAATAATAAATATCACTATAATCCTTGAAGAGGAATTTTTATTTTTAGTTTTTATTAATTGTATTTTTTAATTATTTTCTGTCTGTCAAGGCCGTTAGCCCTTACACCATAAAATAATCCTTGACGGCTTAAGATTACTCTTGTCATCGCAACATAAAGCATGTAAACATTCAACCAACGTACAATTCCAGCGACCCTCCCGTCCTGGCGGCGCACACGAACTCCGACATCCTGCTGCGGCTGCCACACGGCAAGAGGTTGAGGGACATCAAGTGGCTGAGCGTCTGGTGTAGACGGTTCACGGTGAGATACCCATATCTACCCATATATTTAGAGCGTCCGTGGCCTAATGGGTAAGACCTTTGGTTTGTACTCGAGAGGGTGCGGGTTCAAACACCAGTGGAGGCGTTTGAACCCGCACCAATGAGACATTGAAACGAGTACCAATGCGACATTTTACGATCTCTTTCGATTCCAGTTCTCGAAAAGCTTGAGCAGTTTAGTCTTTTTATTTATACGAGTAAGGGAGCAGAGCAGAGATTTTTTTTTGTGTTTTGAACGGGCAGACTCATGTCATTGAAACTACAAACTTTCGCTTTCAGCATTTTCCTTTCAAACGCTTGTACTATATTAGTAAATAAAAAAAATTATGAACACTCAATTTCCAGGTGAACTTCGGTGATGTATTCATCCCACCTGGTCTGGATCCTCCTCGGCCGCGCGTTTTACCGGAGTTCAAGAGGCTCGCCCATGGCCTGCGGTCCGGCAACATATCCGTGTTAGACGCCAAGACCTTTTACATACCGAACTTGCATTATGACGGTGCTGGACCTGATGCGTACTTCTGGGTTGGAAACGGCACTGAGCCTAATCCCTTTGGCACCAAGGTGAGAGCTAAAACTATATTCCACATCTATTAGACACGAGCAACCTTTACGTACCAGGCTAAGAGCTTCAGAAACTGCGTTACCACTGGAGTGGCGTTGCGCGTTGTGAGGACTGTGTTAAGATTTAGTACCCATTTGCATCGTCGCCAAGGCTTTATAAATCCCTACATTTTGACGGCTCTGGCCCAGTGGCGTACTTCTGCATTTTTAGTTGAAAACGGGACTGGGAATAACCCGTTGGGCCCTAGTTAAGAGCTTGTACAGTTATTAAAGTGACTAGATTGTTTTCATTGCTTCTCAATCAAAATTTTCATTAAATGTCATGGGGAAAATAGGAAAACGTAATGAAATTGAAGACGCTTATTTCAATTAAGATTGTATTTGGAGTATGTCTACAGTAGAACAAACTAATTGTCAAAAAACCGGAAACCCGACTGTAGGAACCATTTTAATTTAAACATCAAGTTATGTATATTTCTAGAATGGTATTTAAACTCTTCATTTTCATATCCTATTCGACCTAAATGGACGGAAAAAAATTTTAGGAACCTCAAAATTTTGACTTTAAAAGTCGCCTTTTTTATTTTTAATGTAACCAGCGTCACTTGAGTTATCAAGACAAGTCTAACGACATCTCATACGTTAAAGTCCATGAAGCCGTTTAGACTTCAGAACGTGCCAAACAATCATACATACATGCATATATACTCTCGGAAAACATTCTGGAGAGCCTATCATTCAACGCAACACTTTATTTGTCATTGAGTTCTTTCCTAAATCTCCTGGTAAGAAAGTGACTAACTCTAAAAAAGAGGCTAACTCCATCCACTTCAAGGATACCTAATAAAATTGGACTGCGTTACACACTTGGACCCTTAATAATTTCATCGGCATTAAAGTTAATATCTAAATCTTAACTCTTTCAAAATCTCCAGGTACCAAACGAGCAAGGCTCCCTTCATCCACTTCGAGGTTACCTTGGCGAGGACATAGAGATAGTGTTACCCGGCAAGCTGACGGCGTACGATGTGGACTGGCTGGCGGTGTGGTGCGTGGAGTACAGACACAACTTCGGACATGTGCTGATACCTAAGGACCTGGATGTTCCACCGGCGCTGGGGCAGACGAAGATAACTGTAAGTATGATGGAAAGGGTAATACTGATGTGTGAGTAAATAGAAAACTACGAAAGGCAAAGGACACACAATACATAATTATTATTCAATGTAGATACACAACTAATAACAAGGTGATACGGAACAAGAAAAAAACAACTCACGATTTTTCAGTAGCGGAGGTGGATTCGGTGCCAGCTTTTCACAATAAACCACGCAGTTACAATGTATTTTTAAAACACTAAAATTACCACTCACAAAAATATTATTTACACAGCAGAAAAGTCATGTATTGTGTAAGGATTAAGATTGTTGTCTCACCAAAAAAGGAAATATTTAGACAACGTCTATTGTGAGTTGTATAAGTTATCCATTACTTTTATATTTTTATTAGTAATAAGGTTGATGTAATTATATTAAAATGTTAACGCATTAACAGTTTTTAACAGCCAGCTTTGGACAAGTAGCTTAATAATTTTGGTCTTTACAGGTATCGAAAGGGAATGAACATAGAAAATCTAATCATACACAAATATCTAACAAGATGCCTACTGTCGTGTCTAATTGACAATATCTTATTTTTAAATTAAATAAAACAAATAATTGAATAAGCTTAATTATTTGTTTTATATTTGGTGGTGGGACAAATGTGGAGTCATGAATTTTGTAAAGCATTTGATTTAATAAAAATTGTAGTTAAACAACTAGGACTGTACTATCGGTAAATAAAATGCAAAGAAGTCCCCATGCGATTATCCTAAAATAAATATCTTTTTTAAAAATTTTTGTAATATTACTTTTTAAATGTTTTTTGTCTTCAATATGGTCTGCCACAAGGTTATTACATAGACTTCTGTTGTTTGACTTCAATGAAAAATAATAATTTGTGTTGATTTGTTTGTGGTTAATAAATTATTAACTAATCGTGTGTTTATATTTTTTATTCTTGCTCTCTTTGGATTTAATATTAATATTACAGCCAGCTTGGTGGTACAACCCGGTAAGTGAAGTTTTAACTGTTACTAATATTTTGGATATTATTAATGTATGCTCAAAGCTGGTGGATAATACGTTAGCTGATCTTAGCTTAGTTTGAAGTAAGTGTAAAAAAAATTAAATTATTGGCTATTTTAAGATAGTTTTGAACATTTGTTGTTCTAAATACACATTGGCGGCCGGTTAGCGACTTAAAGGAACTATCAGAAAATTCCGGTATCTACAACATAGTTGAGTTATACCCAGAGTACAACACTAGCATACATTGAAAACTAGTATAATACCTTAAAGGCGGAATATTAATCATTTAACGTTACAGACTAGCTCGACAACATCGCAGACTCCTATCAGTGCTTCTAATAACTGTAAAGAGATTCTTGACAAGCGGCTACAAGTGAGATGGGAGATACAGGTGAGAATACAATACCTACTAGTATTATGAGCAGTTTTGAGAATAATAGAAATATAATGATACCAGTTAGAGTTAAAGATACAAGTGTGGAGTTAAAAAAACAAACACACAATAGTTACAAATGAAGTTAGTGAAGTCAATGAAATCGTTGATCACTTAAAACTTATTGAAGTAGCAGAAAATTGCAAAGTTAGTACAGAAGACTTTAATTTCATCGTACATAACACCCACAGAGATTGGAATCGTTTTGCATTTTCTCGTGGCATGCTTAACAATTTACACGTTTTTTTTTTTCAAGGATACTATATTAACTATCTTTATTTTCTTCCTTATCACACGAAGCATCGTCAGGATCGTTAATTTTTCCTTTTCCAAGCAATAGTCCAGTGATTACAAAGGTAAACATCGTATGAAAATTGGTTCGCTAAAAGCACGAGTGATGAGGTAGCAAAAGATGAAATGAGCGAAACAGATGTGAGAACGAACAGAAGAGTAAAAGAACTTCGTAGCTTCATGATAAATATATATGATTTATACTGTATGAAAGGAAATATAAAATATTGAGAGATATATACTATCGAATTAATGCAGAGTCAGTTGAAGGACCAACGTCATTTGGTCGGAATATGTCAATTACTGTTAGTCGTGATCTGTCCGCTGGATTTGACATAAGACGACCAACTTTTTTAAATCATCTATCTGTCTCTGTATCAATATCCGCGATAGTAGATAATATTTTCAATGAAACGTTGACAACTACTTCCATAATACACCATAAGCCTCCAGTTTCTCAATAACATTTAATGACATCAATACAAAATGTCTAAAGTTAACATTCCCGCTGCCAGAAGCCGCGAAATAAAATGCCACTTTATGACGTAAACAATAGCTTTTATTTTCTAATGACATTGGTCTTCCTGCAAACAAAATGAAACCTATAGCTATTAAATCGCCAAGTGTATTTGATTTTTGTGTCGCGGCCGCTGGCAGTAAGGATCGGGAGCTTACTCAAGGAAACTCTCAAAATGTTACTAATAAGGAAGACTACTCTTGTTCAGAAAATGTCATTAACAAATACCCTGAAATTGTTTCAGGGTGATCACGTCCAAGTGACTCTAGCCGCTCGTCTCCGCAAGGACCAGTATATGGCATTCGGTCTGTCCGGTGCTGAAGGTAGACCTGCCATGCTGGGTGCCGATGTGGTCGTCGCTTATTGGGATACCAGGTGAAATAACTATATTGAAAATAATAAAGCTTACAGCCAAAAATACCACGCACCTTACAGAAAACTGACGTGAAACGGCGTTGTGCTGTGTTTCGTTCAGTGAGTGAGTTTACTGGTGGCCCGACTTCCCTAATCCACCTATCCCTATTTCCATTCCATATTTCCTCATAAAGGCCGGCAACGCACTTGCGACTCTTTGTATGTCACGGGTGTCCATGGGCGACGGCAGTTGCATTGTTACAGTTACAACACCAGTTAAATCTTCATCATCATTTCCAGAGCTAACCAACCTCGTGTGGCGGACTACAGCATCTCCCATCTCGCGCAATGTGACGGGGAACGTGGAGTGTGCCCTGACCTGAGACTGGGTGGAAGTAATGATGCTATACTTGGTAAGTCTGTGGTTCACTAGATGATGCCCATTACAACCATCCCCAACTAATGTGTAGTGTGGGTAGACATAAATTTTGCATACGAAATTGGGGTTGTCAGCATCACGAAATTTTCTACTATTTAGTTTACATTTTTTACCAAAAAGTAACTATTTCTACCAAAAAAATTATTGGATTTACAGCAATAATTTGTATGTATGTTTTTCAAATTACCCAATGGACAAAAAATATAATATAAATGCTATCAGGGAAATTGAGCACCTATCAAGTTATGCGAACGGATAGGTCAAGTCATTGTCAGTCAAGATGTATAGGCTAGAATTGATATAACGCGACCAAATAAAGTTGCTCTGCCATCTATTTATTCGATGGTACAATACGTAACTTAAACATACCTCTTTTATCCTGTAACTCTATGTCTAAAGGATTCGAGTGTTCTTTTTTATTTATCCATTTTCAATGTCCATAAAAAATGATCAATGTTAAAAGTTCATACTATTTCTATTTTCCCACAGTATCAGGTCTGCAAAAAGACGGCGTGACCACTATATCCTTCCGGCGGCCCCTAACAGCGACCGAGGCAGAACGCGACAAGGAGGTCCTGACAACACGGCCTCAGTCCGTCATAGCAGCGTTTGGCCCCCTCAACTCTAGATACGAGGCCAACGCGCATTCCTTCATGGATACCACCAGAAGTGATGTGCAGATCGACTTTGGTACTACGGTAAATATTCAATTTTGCCCCCCTCAACACTTGATACGAGTTCAACGCGCATTCCCTCGTGGATACGCATACCACCAAAGGTAATGTACAGATCGACTTTAGGACTACAGTAAATATTCAATTTTGCCCGCCTCAACTCTAGATACGAGGTCATCGCGCATTCCTTCATGGATACCACCAGAAGTGATGTGCAGATCGACTTTGGGACTACAGTTAATTCGATTTGAAATTCAAATCTGGCTTGGAGTTGGAGGCATCATCTTGTCATATGATATAGGTGATGATCTACGAGCTTTACAGACGTTATAGTTAGTTCAACACAATTGTGCGCGCGGTCCTATGTGTGGGTAAGCCTTGTTAACTCGGACGGCGCCATGATAAAGGTTGTGTGCAAGTGCACGCACACATAGGGTCGCGAGCACCTCAGTTTTTTTCAAATTATATTTAGGAGGCAAGCGTGTAGACGGGCTACCTGATGGAAAGCAACTGCCGTCGCCCATGGACACTCGTAACATCCGAAGAGTCGCAAGTGCGTTGCCGGC